>WYDI02026047.1:0-26094 GCA_009867235.2 Psittacus erithacus
CCCCTTTCCTCCCCGGCGCCGGGTCTTCCCCCCCCCTTCCGGTGCCCCCCCCCCCTTCACTATCCCCCCCCCCCTTTACGTCTCCCCCATTCCTTTATGATCCCCCCATTCCTTTATGATCACCCCCATCCCTTTATGATGTCCCCCATCCCTTTATGACATTCCCCCCACCCCTTTATGATCCCCCCATTCCTTTATGATTCCCCCCCATCCCTTTATGATCCCCTCATTTCTTTATGATCCCCCCCTCCCTTTATGATCCCCCATTCCTTTATGGTCCCCCCATCCCTTTATGATCCCTCCATTCCTTTATTATGTCCCCCATCCCTTTATGATCACCTCCCAATTCCTTTATTATCCCCCCCCATCCCTATATGATCCTCCCCCCTGCTTCCAGGTTCTCCACCCGCTTCCAGAAGGGCGATGTGGCCATCACCGTGGTGGAGTCAGCCAAAGCAGGCATCAGCGGCCCTGTCTGCAAGAAGAGGAGCAGCCACAGCATGGAGGTGCTGGTCCACTGATGAGAACCCCCTCACCCCCTGCCAGGAGCCCCCCCATCCCCTGCGTGTCCTCCTCCTGCACCCAGGAGATGCTGCACCCCATTAAAGGGATACTGTGGTGTCGGTGTCACGGTGTCGTCCCCCCCCATTACAGGCACAGCAGGGACACCCCCAGTGGTGTAGATGGAGGGGTGTTGTTCAGAACAGAGGATGGAGCCCCCACCTTGGCCCCCTGCCTTTCCCATTGCCTGATTGCAGCCGGCTCTCGGCTCGGCAGTGATTGGAAGGGCCCCAAATTGCAGCCACTTTTCCCATTAAGTGGAAGCAGCTCGCTCTGCTGCAGAGGTGGCCGCGGGTGGTTGGCACGTGAGGCCCTCCTCTCTGTCCCCATCTCCCCCCCATGCTCAGCACCCCCAGCCCTGCTCCAGGACCCCCCCCATCTCCATGCAGGGGGCTCCCCACTGCTGCATTTGGGGAACAGAAAGGAGCCGCTGCTGCATCCCAGATCCTATGGACCTGCAGCCCTCAGGAGCGGGGTCCCCACAGAGCAGCCACCCCCCCCCATCGCTGCCTTTTCTCTCCTGCACTCATCGTGCTCTCGGAGAGGGTTTTTTTCCCTGTCCCCACACGTCACCTGCGTTACCTTTGGGAGCTGCCACCTCCCCATCACGTCAGCATCAGCACCAGCTCCCCGGTGGGCCCTGGAGCATCGCTGTGCTGTGTCGTGCATGGGGATGGTGGGGGGGGACACACACATGTGTGGCAACGCGTGCCAGGGCACTGGGGCAGCACGCGGAGGGGCACGTGCTTGCATGCGGGGGTACTTGATGGCATGGATGTGCCCTGGCTCTAAGGGCTTCCCCCTCCTCTTCCCACCACGGGCTGCATCACGTCCCAGCGCAGGGACCCTTCTGCTTGTGTATGGAGAGGGGTGAAAGCCATAAAGAAGCTTGGGGGCACCGCAGCTGTTGGCGGCTGCATCGCGCTTGGCACCACTCAAGGAGGTGTTATTAATTAATTAGGCCGGCTCTGGCCAGGCTCCCGTTTAATTAACGTCCCCAGCACTGCAGATGCTGCCCTGCCCCGGGCTGCGCTGCCACGTGAGCCGCGGCTGCTGGACCACCGGCCCAAGGGGCTGCCTGTTGCTGGGGCTGATGGTGGCAGCTCTCACTTGTTGGCCTGGGTTCCCCTTCCTTCTGCTTTCCCCCAGCTCTCTGGAATAGGGATGATGAGGGCAGGGCAGGGATGGAGGGCTCCCGATACAGGAGCTGGATACGGGAGGTTCAGGATGCATAACCAAGATGGGGGCTCCCAGGAGGCTGAATCGACCCTAAGTGGGGGACCGAAAGGTCTGGGGGCTCTGCATCATGGCAGCCTGGCTGCGAAGCCACAGCCGTGTGTGTCCCCTCCATGTGCATCCCCACACGTGCTGGCAGCCCCATTGTGCTCGGGTGAGCGCGTCCCCCCCGTGCCTGCGGCACAAGGAGGGGCTGGGGGCTGCGTGGGCCCGGGGCTGGCCCCTGCCGTGTCACAGCGTGACTCCGTGCGGGTACCGGGTGCTGTCGGTGACACCGTGTGGGCGAGGAGCTGCAGGCTGGGGGGTGCCACCCCCCTCCCGGCCCCATTGGCAGCTCTCCTCTCGCCCACCCATGACGTGCCATGGGCAGAGCCCCCTATTTATCCCCGCACCGCAGCCCGCACCCCGGTTCTTCACCTCCCGGCAGCCGCAAGCACCGAGGGTTGCTCAGCCCCCGGCTCCGCACCCAAGGGCTCAGCAGGTCTGTGCCACTGCGGCACCCGGCCCTGGGGGCTCCCTGGGGGTCCTGGGGGGGGCTGCTGCGCCCCATCCTCACCCAGCTGGGAGAGGGAGGAAGGGAGGAGGAGGATGGTGGTGGAGGCACCGGGGAGGAGATATGGGGTGAAGATGCTGCTTGAATTCGGCTTGGGGAGGGCTGGGTTGGCAAGAATGTGTGTGCCAATGTGTGCCAATGGGTGTGCCAGTGTCGGCCAACGTGTGTGCTACTGTGTGTGCCAATGTGTGTGTACCAGTGTGGGCCAACGTGTGTGCTACTGCGTGTGCCAGTGTGTGTGCCAATGTGTGTGCCAGTCTGTGCCAGTGTGTGTGCCAGTGTGTGCCAGTGTGTGCCAATGGGTGTGCCAGTGTGGGCCAACGTGTGTGCTACTGTGTGTGCCAGTGTGTGTGCCAATGTGTGTGCCAGTGTGTGCCAGTGTGTGCCAGTGTGTGTGCCAATGTGTGTGCCAATGTGTGTGCCAGTGTGTGTGTGCCACTGTGTGTGCCAGTGTGTGTGCCAGCGTGTGCCAGTGTGTGCCAATGTGCGTGCCAGGGGACACGCGTGTGTGCACTCATGCAGCTGAATGTGCAGGACTGAGCCCGAGCCGGCGTCTGCGATCCCCGTGCTCGGGTTTGCACGGTTCAGCTGATGTGTGAGTGCACGAAGGGGGCACCACGGGCGCGAGGGCGGGTACGAGACCCCCCGTGTCCCTCTGTGAGGCACCCCCATAAGGTGCTCCCACACCTCCGAAAGGGGCAGCTCCCCGGGGCGGGGCAGCTCCTCCCGAAGGCGCCGTTTCCCCCCCCCCCCATTCCCAGCGCTTATCCCGGTCCTGGACTCCCCCCGGGCCGCTCCACAGAGGGGGCTCTGGCTCGGGGGGACCCCGGGCCCCGCTGCTCCGCCGCTGACCGCCACCCCCAGGCCCCCCCCGGACCATGAGGAACCGCCCGGTGCTGACGGCGCTGCTCGTCCTGGCGCTGTCGCTTGCCCTCGCCCGCCGCCCCCCCGCAGCCGCCCCGCCGGGCCCCGCACAGGTAGCGCCGTCGGGGGGTGAAGCCGCGGGGGAACCCCGGGTTCCCGCACTCCTCTTCCCCCCATTCCTCTCCTGCTCACCCGCTTCGCTTCCCGCAGGGGATGCCCGTCCTGGAGCCGGTGCCCCGGAGAGCCCGCGGCAGCTCCGGCGCCGTCTATGCTGCCCTGCTGCAGCTGCTGCGGGAGGAGGATGCCGGTGAGCGCCGGGGCTGGCCGAGGGGGGGAATCGATCCCTCCGGTCCTTCCCGGCCGCTCTCACCCGCTTCGGTCTCTTCCAGGTCCCCCCGCGCCCGCGGCTCTGCAGAAGCGTAAGTCCCGCCCGGTGCCGGTGCCGGTGCCGCAGCCAGGCCCCGCGGCGCTGACGGCGGCTCTCTCCGCAGGGGACATGCACGACTTCTTCGTGGGGCTCATGGGGAAGCGGGCGGCGGAGCTCGGGCGGCCGGCGCGGCGGGAGAGCGGCGGCCCGTGCCCACGGTGCTCCCCGGTGTGACCGCGGGCCGAACCGGGGAAGGGTTGGGGGGGAGAGGTGTCCTGAACGGGGCCGTGCCCTGTGTCCCGGTGCGGGCACCGGCACCGGCTGCGGCGGTGTCGCTGTGTCCCGGTCGCGCCGCCGCTCACGGAGCCGTCGAGGGAGCCGCCGGGGCCGCTCCCGCAGCGGGGCCGAGCCACGCACCCGTGTACGAACATACCCAGTGTACGAAGCCCGCAAACAAACACCCGTGCCCGTGCGGGACGGTCTCTGTGTCTTGGCTGCGCCGCGCTGGGACCCACTGCGGTGGTGGAAGAGGGGGGGGATGCGAACGAGCCCACGGGGATGGGGAGGCGGGACCCGTCCCTGAGCCCCGGTAACTGAAGCGGTGCCCGCAGCGGCCCCGCGCAGCGTCCTCCAACCCGCATGGGAGCGCTGTGTCCCCGCTGCACGGAGGGCGGACGGAAGCGGCTCCGGCGGCGGCCCGGGGCGGGTCGGCGCCTTTGTGTGAGCCGAGCCGGGATGGTGCGGGGCAGCGGCCGGGTAAGGACCCCGCCGGCCCCCGCCGCAACCCCCGCGCGGCCCCGCCGCACCCCCCCCCCCCCCCCCCCCCCCCCCCCCCCCCCCCCCCCCCCCCCCCTCCCGTTACCCCCCCCTCGGGGCCCTTCTGCTCCCCCCCCCCGCCCCGTCCTCGTGGGTCAGCGCATCCTCGGGGTCCCCCGTTCCCCCCTCCCGCGGTCCCCGGTTCACTCCGCGTTGCGCCCGTTCTGCCGGGGTTATCCGGACACCCCCGCGGGCAGCGGAGCTTCTCTGCCCGCTCCCGGCCCCCCCTTCCCTTCTCCGTCCCGACCCAGCGATCCCCCCGCGCTGGCCAAGTGCAGCGTTTCCTCTGCGGAGCCTTCCTCGGCCATCCTCATCCTCCTTTGCCTCCATCACTCGTGCACCGGGGGGGCCCGGCCCGGCCTCGGCTCCTCTTTGCCTCTTCCTGAGCTCGGGATAAAGCCCAGACCCCAAAGTCCCACTTCTGGGGTCACAGGGAGGGAAAGGTGTGGGGCTGGGGATGGAGCTCCCTGGTTCTGTGGCCCCGTGTGGCCTGGGATGCGCTGGGAGTGGGATGGGGACAAAGCTGGAAGGAGGAACTCAGGTGGGAATTGCCGGGGCCATGGGACAGGCAGCCCGGGAATGCTGCACACACTGCGCTAAGAGAGGGGCCACGCAGCAGAGAAATCCCAGGGGAGCCAGGGAAGTTGGTGTGGAGGGGAGGATTCCCACCCGGAAAGCTGCTGCATGGGTATGGGAGTGATGTGGAGCAAAGGGATGAAGTGGCTGGAAGAGACCCGGAGGTGAAGCCAACCAGCGAGCAGAGCCTGAATGTGTTATCCTGGCTCGGGCAGAGGGGGAATGGATGTAACAGGCACCACCTGGGGCTGGGTTCCTCTGTCCATGCGCAGGTAGAAGTGGGAGCTTGAGGCTGTTGCTGGCACAGCCAATGGTGGTTTACTTTGTCCCTTTGCTCCCAGAGTTGGCTGCTGAAGTCCCATGGTGGGTTTTGGTCCATCTCCCTCTAAGCAGCTCCGCTGCTGCTTCCATTGCTCATCGGGAAGGTGGGAGATCCGTTGCGTGACTGCAGTGATGTTCTTTGCTTGCCAAGCTGGTACCATTCTGTGTCTCCCTTTCTCTAGAGCCCCTTGCCCTGCCAGTCTCTGGATGCCAAACATCTGCTCACGCAGCTGCTGAATGCGTGAAGAAGAAGCTGACCCAGGAGAAGGACTCTTAAGCAGCTAAGATGGGCATGAGGATCAAGCTGCACAGCACCAATCACCCCAACAACCTGCTGAAGGAACTCAACAAGTGCAGGCTCTCCGAGACCATGTGCGACGTTACCATCCTGGTGGGCACCCGCTCCTTTGCTGCACATAAAGCTGTGCTGGCTTGTGCTGCAGGTTACTTCCAGAACCTCTTCCTGAACACGGGGCTGGATGCTGCCAGGACCTACGTGGTGGATTTCATCACGCCCGCCAACTTCGAGAAGATCCTCAGCTTCGTGTATACCTCTGAGCTCTTCACAGACCTGATCAATGTGGGTGTCATATACGAGGTGGCAGAGAGGCTGGGCATGGAGGATCTGCTGAAGGCTTGTCACTCAACCTTCCCTGACTTGGAGAGCTCAGCCATCACGAAGCAGCCCTCTCTATCCATGAGCGAAGGGCGGTCGGGGCCTCTGAGCAGCACCTCCTCGGAGCAGAGCCATTCCTTGGGTGACATCCGGAGCGGTGGGGAGCATTTTGGCCCTGAAAGGAATTACATCTTGCATGGGGAAGTGGCCGGCAGCTACAAAGAAGATGAGAGGACAACAGTGAGTGAAAGCAGCCAGACTCTTCCCTTAATGCACGCGCAGCAGCCTCCCAAGGCAGAGCAGGAATCGGATCAAGGGCAGTTTGCTCTTGCCACGAGCATGGTGACCCAGCCCATGAACATCGTCGTTCAGACCACTGCGAGCTCCTGCCAGCAGTATAAGGTGCAGAGCAACGGTGACTACAGCAAGGGCAGCTTCTTTACTGCTGATCCTTCCCTGGACGTCTCCACGGGGAGCAACTCATGTCCCAGCAACAGCGACCACTCCAAAGAGCAAGGCTTTGGGCAGATGGACGAGCTCCAACTGGAGGATTTGGCTGAGGACGAGCTGCATTTCGAAGATGCCAGTGAAGAGCTGGCCCCATCCGAAGAAGTTATTGAGCTGAGCGACGACAGCGAGGAAGAGCTGGCCTTTGAGAACGACAGCAGGGACAGCAAGGCCATGCCCTGCCAAGTGTGCAAGAAGGTTCTGGAGCCCAACATCCAGCTCATCCGCCAGCACGCCAGAGACCACGTGGACCTCCTCACCGGCAACTGCAAGGTCTGCGAGACCCACTTCAAGGACCGCAACTCCAGGGTCACTCACGTCCTGTCGCACATCGGCATCTTCCTCTTCTCCTGCGACATGTGCGAGACCAAGTTCTTCACCCAGTGGCAGCTGACCCTGCACCGACGAGAGGGGGTCTTTGACAACAACGTCATCGTCCACCCCAGTGACCCACTGCCGGGGAAGGGCACCATGTTCGGGGCAGGACCCGGCTCGGAGCTGGCCTGTGCTGCTTGCGGGAAGCCTTTGGCCAAAGATTTCCACTCCGTCCGCAGCCACATCCTGGAGCACGTGAACTTGAAAAGCCAAACGTGCAGCGTGTGCGACCAGAGGCACCTGAGCCTCTGCAGCCTCATGTGGCACGGCCTGGCCCACTTGGGCATCTCGGTCTTCTCCTGCTCCGTTTGTGCCAGCAGCTTCGTGGATCGGCACCTCCTGGAGAAGCATTTGGTTGTTCACCAGAACATGGAAGAGGCTCTGTTTCGGTGCCACTTCTGCGGGCAGAGCTTCAAGCTGGAAGCGGCGTATCGCTACCACGTCAGCCAGCACAAGTGCGGGAGCAGCCTGGACCTCCGGCCGGGCTTTGGTGAGCGCCTCCAGCAGCAGAGCCTGCAGAAGAGGAAGCTGCCAGAGGAGTTCCTGAGCGAAGACCTGGCGCTGCCCAACCAGCCGGGCAACAGCAAATACAGCTGCAAGGTGTGCGGGAAGAGGTTTGCCCACACCAGCGAGTTCAACTACCACCGGCGCATCCACACCGGAGAGAAGCCCTACCAGTGCAAAGTGTGCCATAAGTTCTTCCGCGGCCGCTCCACCATCAAGTGCCACCTGAGGACGCACTCGGGGGCCCTCATGTACCGCTGTACTGTGTGCGGGCACTACAGCTCCACGCTCAACCTCATGAGCAAGCACATAGGGGTGCATAAAGGCAGCCTCCCCCCGGACTTCACCATCGAACAGACTTTCATGTACATCATCCATTCCAAAGACGCGGAGAAGAACGCGGATAGCTGATGAGGGCCAGCAAAGGAGCGACTGCTCATGACAGAAGCTGTGGAGAAACTGGCACTGAGTTTGTTTCATGGTCAGGAGATGGAATCCTCCTTTTTCTCTTTTTGTTCTCTTGGTTTTTGGCCTTTTTAGAGAGTGGTGGCATTGTCCGAGTGAGCGGCCCGTGAGCTGCATCACTGTTCCCAAGCAGTCCGTCGTGTTTCCTTACCTCTGGTCCTGGTAGAGGCCATCGAGTTCTGTGTTTTTAGCGTTTCTCACTAGGTTTTGGAATCTAGATGCTTTCCTTTTGAAACCTTTTAGCCCTCTTGGCTAGGCTTCACCCTCAGTTTGAGCTCGTCCGCAAACTGATGCTGCTAAGACTTTTCACACCTTGACCTCAGTAAGAGAGGGACAGAGCCAGAGCAGGATGGTGCTGGACTCAAAGAGGAGGAGAAGAAAGAAGCGGAAGTAGACTCATTCTGGGCATCATTGGGGTTCTGCTGCTATTGCGAGGGGAGGAGCAAAGTCCACGTCACAGCATCACTGAGGTCCCTGTGGTGGGGAGAGGAGAGAGCGTGCGTGCACAGAGAGGAGGGATTCCTGGTGGGAAGCCACCGGGATGGTGACTGTGGCACCGGGGCCATTCCCAGGCAGTGCCATCCCCAGGACACCCCATCTCTGGAGGAGGAGCTGGAGGAGCGACACCCTCCCTCTGAAGGCCTGGGTGGAAGGATGGAGACAGCAGCAGCAGAGGGATCCCTGCAAGAGAGGGAACAGGTTGGGGCTGTGGGGTCGAGGTGTTTTGTGATGTCAAAGACCCATGGAATGCTTTGGGTTGGAAGGGACCTTAGAGCTCATCCAGCTCCAGCCCCTGCCATGGGCAGGGACACCTTCCACTAGAGCAGCTTGCTGCAACCTGGCCTTGAGCACTGCCAGGGATGGGGCAGCTGCAGCTTCTCTGGGCACCGTGTGCCAGTGTCCCAGAGGGAAGAGCTTCCTCCTTGTCTCCAGCCTGAACTCGGTCACCTCCAACTTCTACCAACCTGCAGAAGGTGCTGATGCCCCCTCGGTGCCCTCAGCACCGCGTGTCCCAGTGCTGGAAGCTCCAAAGAGCGGCAGCACAGATCCCATCGGACAAGGCTGTGACGAAGCTGTTGCCTTAACCCCCCAGGAAGGTACCTTTGAGGACTTCTCTCTCCGTTGCCGTGGATCCCCACCACATCCCGGCCGTGTCCCATGTTCCCGGTCCATCCATGTGCGGAAGCAGGCTGTAAGTTCCGCAAGCACCAGCTGGGGGCTGCAGCAGAGCAGCTCCAAGAGCAGCAGCCCTGATGTGACCCTGAGCTGGATCCTGCAGCGTTTCCAGCAGGAAGGGCTGGGCCTGGCTTTTTCCCATGTTATCCTGCTGCGGCGCAGAGGTGGAGGGAAACAAGGATATCCCATGCCGCAGCAGGAGCTCTGGCTGCCCTTAGGTAACTCATTCTACCTCACAAACAGGAAGCACTCAGGGCTTTCAAGCCACAGCCAGAGCAAAACTGGCTCCTGTGCTCCTGCAGACGCTGTTCCCAACAAAACTGGTGATTGCAAACCCTGGAAGCTCATCCCCCCCCTTTTTCCCCCTGGAAGGGACAAGGAATGGCGCGGGCTGGATGCGTGGTTAGAGCTTGGAATTGCCGGGGCTCGCTCCCCCCTGCTGTGGCCTTGGCCGAGTCCCTTCACCTCTTTGCCTCAGTTTCCTCATCTGTAAAATGAGGGTGGTGACACTTGTGGTCCCGACCTACCTCCAGGGAGCGTGGTGGAGGATGCTGCTACCCGCAGGCAGTGAGCAAGTGATGCTTCTTGTCCTTGGGAAGCAGCAGCCTCCATCCTTCCCTGTTCTGGACCGGTTCCTGCACCTGCCCGGGTTGTTTTCCTGCTGTTGCAGCCTTCCCTATGGAAAGCAAACTCCCCTTTAGCCCCATCCCTGTCTGCGGAACAAGCTCTGGAGCAATACAAGTAGTGGGAAGCAGGAGCGTGTGTGCCGAGGGAGAGCGGCGCGGGTGGCTCCTGGGCTTTGCAAGGCACATCCCATGGGAGGTGTTCGAGAGGGTGCTGAATTAGGGGTGGGTTTATCCTGCCCCGGAGCCTGTGTTCAAAGGGGAGGCACTGAAGCTGTTGCCAAACCCAGAGCTTTGGTTGCCAAACCCCGGTCTCATGGTGCCAGGCTGCAGGCTGTGATGTCTCCATGGTCTGAGGAGGCATCTTTAGCTTTGGGGTGTGAAGATGGGGGGGTCTGAAGGCGTTTTGAGGGCATGGGGTGCTTGAGGAAGGGGTAGGAGCCGATGGAGGCTCCTCTGAGGTGTCTTTCCTCATCCTGGTGCAGACAGGAGCGGATGCAACCTGCTCTGCTCTGCCGGTTACTATGAAGGATGCGAGGGGGGGACCCCAAGGCTTAGGGAGAGCCAAGTCCTTAAAGCCTTGAGACCCTCTGAGCACATCCCGGAAGCTGGGATGAGCTTTGGGATGGGTGAAGGCATCTCCTGGAGCTGACAAAGCTGTGAAGCAAAAGCCTTTTGTGCACATAAACCAAATAGAAGCTTTTACACTGAAACACTACGGGGCAAAGCACGGCCAGCTCTGCACGCAGGGACAGGAAAGCAGGGGCTGGTTTTGGTTGTGGGGACAGGGAGAGCGCTCGGAGCCCTCGCGCTTGTGTCTTAGAATGAACCATTCCCATGTGAAGCATCCCAGGTTTCAGCGAGTCCCATCCGTGGAGGGGATGTGGGGATGGAGCTGGACCCCGATGGGGCCCCCAGACCCAGCCGGCCTGCCTGGAGCTCCAGTGTTCCTGCGGAATGCCACTTAACCTACCTCGCCTGGAGGCGCTTTGGGATCCTCAGGCTCCAAGAGGGAATTGCAGAGGGCGATGCTTTGCTGTGCAGAGAGCACCCAGGATACCCCGGCACAAACCCCCCCCCCTCCAGAAGGCTTCGAGAGGGGTTTTCCTCTGCTTTCTAACCCACAATCCCATTGGATTCTCCCCTTTCCCACCGGATCCAGGTCACTTAATGAAGCAGAAGAAAGATAAGAGTTGAGTTGCTGTCTAACCTCTCTGTTAAGTTAATCGTAGGTACTGACCTCCTGATATTTAAGTGTTTCCTATCTATTTGCTGTAAAGTTTTGTATATTTTGTAAACTTGCCCCCCCAGCAGTAGATGTCCACAATGGTTCCCCATCGGGTTCTTTTCTACTCCATCGGTCGGCACAAAGTGTGGTCTTTATTTAGAATAATAAAATGGAAAACGTTGACCTCTCGTTCCCGGCTTCTTTCAGACAGCTCCATGGGTGGCTCAGGGCGTTCCTGGCTCTTTGGGAGCGCCATTCCCGGCTCTTTGGGAGCGCCATTCCCGTTATCCTGCTCGGCAGGGTTCACAGCGCGGCTGCAGGGTCGCAAGGAGAGCAGAGCGTGGCATTCCTCAGCAGGTTGGAAGCTGAAGCCTCCTGAAACCCATGGAGGAGCTGCTCCAGGTTTGTGTTCCTTGATCGGCCCTTTCCAGGCAGCCGGCGCTGGGTGTCAGCGGGACCTGGAGCGTGGCACGCTCGGAGCTGTTGCCTGGCAAAGCAAACGCTGTTGGCATTTGAGAGCTGCTTCAGGTTATGGCAGCACTGAGAAGTCGTGCTCGGGTCGGGGTGACCTCCTCAGGCAGAGCTGTGTGGAGCCAGGCTGAGAACACTGGGGCTGAAGAGCAGCTTCCAGTGGCTAAAGGGGGGCTACAGGGATGCTGAAGAGGGACCTGCATCAGGGACTGGAGCGATGGGACAAGGGGTGATGGGTTCAGACTGGAACAGGGGAAGTTCAGGTTGGAGATAAGGAAGTTCTTCTGTGTGAGGGTGCTGGGGCACTGGGATGGGTTGAATGGAGAAGGTTTGGATGCTCCATCCCTGGCAGTTCAAGGCCAGGTTGGAGCAAGCTGCTCGAGTGGAAGGTGTCCCTGGCCACGGCAGGGGTTGGAGCTGGATGAGCTTTAAGGTCCCTTCCAACACAAACCGTTCCATGGGTCTATGATTCCTGGTGGGACAGGGAGCCACGGATGAGCTGGACCAGCCCTGGGCTGCTGGGCCAGAGGTAACCTAAAGGAGCCCATGGTAGGGTTACCCTAAGGGGTGATGAAGGCTTTAAAGGGAGACTGAGGGACCCAGCTGAAGGGCTTGCTGGGCTTCAAGCCTGGATCCCTGTGTGGGGCTTTAGGAGGGTTTGGTTGAGGCCAGTCTGGCCCTGGGGTCTGTGAGCGAAGCTGCAGGTACATGAGGAGAGGGTTTTCCTTATCAAAAGAAGAAAGTTTATTAGGTCAAACACCAGATTTTACATGTTCAAACTCGAGTATATTGTCCTGGTTACATCACACAGCAAGTGCCTGGTTACTTCCATTGGGATTGGCGTTTGCAGAAGGGAAGGATCAGGATCAGAGCTGGGGGTTGTGTCTGCTTCACAGTCACTGGTTTTGGGGCTTTGCCTTGTGCCCAGGTGATGGGGATGAAGGAGCTGGGACAGTGCAGGTCCCCAGGGCCAAGCTGTGAAACTGGGGGTAAGGAGCATAGGGAACAGCGCAAGTTGCTTGCCTGTGCAGGACACTGGGATGTGAACAGGGCCTGGAGCGATAGGAGGTTTAGGTTGGAGCTAAGGAAGATGTTCTTTACTGTGAGGGTGGTGAGGCGCTGGAATGGGTTCAGTGGAGAAGTGGTGGATGCTCCATCCCTGGCAGTGTTCAAGGGACGGGGCTTGGAGCAACCTGGTCTAACGTGAGGCATCCCTGCCCATGGCACGGGGTTGGAACTGAATGACCTTAAGCTCTTTTCCAACCCAGACCATTGTGAGGGAGCCAACTTCATCCCCAGCCACAGCACATCCCTATGAGATGCATTTGGCTTTTGCTCTCAGCCCAGCAGCAAGAGGAGCCCTGAGGCAGGCAGTGATTTACGCTGTCAACAGCAGAGCTGCTCCCGGTGATAACGGAGCGCCTGCATTAACCCCTGGCCATGGGCTTCTCCCGCATATCCCGGGATATCCTGCTCCCCACCCTGCAGCACCACATCCTGTCCCTGGATTTGCTTACGCTGTGCTCTTTTAAAGACGTGTTTCTGGAGCAGCTCAAGGCCTTTGGGAGATTTATGGACCCACTCCTTCACCTTCCCTGCCCAGGGCTTGACCCACGGTGCGTGTCGGCGGAACCCGGACAATGATGAACTTTCTCCGGATGCTCCGGTTTCTTGCATGGCCAAACCTCACGTTCCAGCTCTCAGGAATTCCGTGTTCCCGTGGGACCACAGACTTGGATCAGAAGGAGCCACCGGAGGCTGGTTTGAGGCTTAGAAACACAACCGGTGGCCTTAAACCTGCCTGGAGATGCTGTGGAGGAGGTTGGGTGCAGAACACAGAGTGGGAACCTCACCTCTGCGGCCGTGCGTGGTCAAACCCAGCTTCAGCCATCACTGGTTTACTGCTGGGTTTGCCCTCAGCAAGCTGCTGATCCCGAATCCTTCCTGCTCTGGTTGAAGCTCAGCCCCTTGGGATCGCATCGCCTTCATCTCTGTACAGTCAAGCTTTGAGGCCTTTGCTGGGCATTCCAAAGGGATGAATTCCTTCTGTCCTGCTGGGGTTGGCATCACGGCAAAGGGGCAGCATCCAGGGCTTGTGTGTGGGGAATGGTTGGACTTGATCTAAAGGTCTTTCCAACCCAGCTGATTCTATGGTTCTATGATTATGACTCTATGATTCCATGATTATGACTTTATGATTCCGTGACAGTCAGGGCCTGCAGCAAGATGTCTGTATCTCCCTGCACCACCTCAGTCCACGTTCGGTACCCAGCCCTGCTCCATAGCACAGGAGGTGACCAGTCAAGAAGTGTTTAAGAGCAAAGAGTCTCCTTATCACCAAGGGAAAACCAACCTTACCGGCCTCAGCGCCGAGCAGGAGAGCCCCATCCCCTTTAGTTGGGAGGGTTGTTGTCCTTCGTGATGACTATGGAGTGCTGCGTGGTGGAGGAGGAGTTGTCTGCGCCCTTCTGGGTGCCCTGGTCCTTTGGGATGTACTTGACCACGGCAGAGATGAGTTTGCTGCGGAAGTTCTTGCTGAGGAAGTTGTAGAGGATTGGGTTGATGACACAATGGAGCAGCGTGAAGCAGTCGATGATGTCGTAGAAGAAGTAGAGGAAATGGGCGAAGGTGCAGTGGAGGATGATGTGGTTGCCATCGAGGGTGAGCAGCGTGAGCATGATGTGGAAGGGCAGCCAGCTGATGAGGAAGATGAGGATGTAGGCGTAGATGAGCAAGCAGTGCTTCCTGCTCTCCGGCTTGGTGCGCTTGATGAACCTGGCCGTCAGGATGTTGAAAACGGCGATGATGGGAAAGGGGATGAGGAACCCAATGGTGGTGGTGGCCAAGCTGACCGCCAGCGCCCACTCGTCGTAGGTCTCAAAGGGAGCCATGAAGATGCAGATGGGCTCCCCGGTATTGACCAGCTGCATGTGAGTGACCTCCAGGACCGGGATCACTGCTGCCAAGAGCCAAGTGCAGGCGCAGACGATGCGGCGAGCACGGTGCTGGTGCTTGCGCCAGAAGAGGGAGGAGCTGGTCAGGGACACGTAGCGGTCCACGCTCAGGCAGGTGAGGAAGAAGATGCTGGCGTACATGTTGGCAAAGTAGAAGTAGTGGGTGAAGCGGCAGAGGAAGCTGCCCCAGAGCCAAGTGTAATCCAGCATCACCTCCAGCATCCAGATGGGCAGCGAGAGCAGCACTCCCAGGTCAGCAATGGCCATGTTGAGGATGTAGAGGTTGACCAAGCTCTTGTTGCCCCGTGTCTGCCAGTTGACCCAGATGACGAGGAGGTTCTCCACCAAGCCCACCACGAAGATGACGAGGTAGAGGATGAAGAGGATCACCCGCTTGACGTTCTCATCCAGGCTGAACTCACAGAAGCTGTAGGTGTAGTTCAGGACGTGGAACAGCTCGGTCCAGTTGTGGTAGTCCCTGTACTCATTCAGGAGTGTGTGGGTCTCAGTGGGAGCAGCGGCCAACTCAGCCATCGTGGTAGCTACAAGGCAAGGCAAAGCTCAGCACCAGCTTTGATGGGGACAATGGAGCAGAGGGATGAAGGATGGTGGCAGCATCCAACAGCCCTGAGGCTCCGTAGCATCAATCACTGCAGGAGCAGAGCTGGCAACCCAGGACAGCAGCTCCCCCCGCCAAAGCCCTGGTGTGTGGATGCTCCTGTTGGGATCCACTGGGACTTCCAAGTAGGTGACAAACCCATAAGCTGAAGGGAAATGCAATTGACCCGAACATCCTTTAATTGCCTTAGGCTGCATCCATGCAGCGAAGACGCCGCGGACCCCATCCAGCCTCACAAATCCAACCGTTCCCCTGGGAAAGCCGGAGCGTGCTGAGCTTGGAAGCAGGAATTCCCCACTCCTCATCAACCCTCCATCACCCACCCAAGCCTGAAACCATAGAGATGGGGTCTGGAGCCCCCCATTCCCATTGCTCCTCACCTTGCGGCAGGTCCTGGGAGAGACGCTGCTGGATGCGGATGCGGCTCAGGGATCCTCTCTGCTCCACTGCTCGGGCGCCTCTGGGGCAGCGGAGCCGCGGCGCGGAGCTCGGGGTGGGCTTTTTGGCTGCTTCCCAGCAGGAAATGACCATCGTGGTCCGACATCCTGCGGCAGCTCAGCACCCGTGACACTTGACTCCATTCCCAGCGCCAGCGCTCCGCTCCCGTTTGATCCCACTGCTGGGAATGGTGTCCGTGGGGAAGCTGCAGGTGCCTGGGGATGGAGCAGGGCTCCCCCAACAGCTCCCCTCCATCATCGCTCTGCTCCCAGGGGATGGATCCTACCCTGCTCCCGCTGTGTCTGCGGATAGAAGGGGAAACGCATCCCTTGGGATGGAGCCGGCTCCTCCCGCAGCCCTGGGAGTCCCAAGGGTGGGTTAAGGCATCAGTGTCCCTCATGCTCCCATGGTGCTGGGGGGAACCCAAGGTTCTTGTGGGGGGGAAAAGGGCTGGAAGCTGAACATCTGAGAGCAGATTCCAATGGCCATAGGGGCGCCCCTGCGCTAAGTCCCGGGGCAGTGATTGATGGCTGCTGCTTTGGCAGGGGAAGGGAGGGCGCTTGAGCCGTGCCCCGGCGCTGAGGAGGGGGCCGATAGCGCGAATTGTGCCCCGAGCTGCGCGTTGGGTGGAACAATGGCAGGAAACCTCCTGCTCGAGCGCGGACGGCGCTTTGTGCTCGGCAAGCGGCTCGGAAGGAAGCGCCGGGGCGCTGATAAAGCCGGGGCTCGCAACAACAGCGCCGAGCCGCTGAGCCCGCAGGCGGGTACCGGCCCCGGCCCCGGCCCCGGCCCCGGCCCCGGCCCCGGGCTGCAGACGCGAGCTCTGGGCTCTGTACCCGGAGCGCTCTGCCTCGATGGGAAGCGTTTGGGCTCAATACGGAGCATTTTGGCCCAGCAGGGAGCGTTTTGGCTCAAAGGGGAACGTTGTGGCTCAACAGGGAGCGTTTTGGCTCGATAATGAGCGTTTCAGCTCAGTAGGGAGCATTTTGGCTCAACAGGGAGCGTTTTGGTTCAATGGGCAGTGTTTCAGCTCAATAGGGAGCGTTTCAGCTCAATAGGGAGCGTTTTGGCTCAACAGGGAGTGTTTTGGCTCAATGGGGAGCGTTTTGGCTCAGTGGGCAGTGTTTCAGCTCAGTAGAGAGCGTTTTGGCTCAATGGGCAGTGTTTCAGCCCAATAGGGAGCGTTTTGGCTCAACGGGGAGAGTTTTGGCTCAGTAGGGAGCATTTAAGGTCTTTGGGGACTGCAGGAGAGGTCTCTTTGCTCTCCTAAGCCCTGCAGGGTGCTCAGGAAAGCTTTCTTGCCTGGGTAACGCAGCTTGCACAAGGGCCCTGTGTGTTAGCCAGCTGCAGCACCCAAGGGGTGGCTTGGTCTCACATGGGCTCAGCATGTGTGGGAGTGAGGGTGCTGCTGACACTGCTCCAGCCTCAGGGACCTAATCCCCAGCTCTGACCGCTGCTCAGCTCTTAATGATGGGTATGGAGGATGCCGGAGGTGCCGTGCACAGCAGGAGGGCATGAGGATAAGCAGGGACTGGAGCAGCTCCTGCATGGGGCCAGGCTGAGAGCATTGAGGCTGGAGCAGAGAAGCTGCGTGGAGAGCTCAGAGCAGCTTCCAGTGTCCGAAGAGGGCCACAGGGATGCTGGGGAAGGACCTGCATCAGGGGCTGGAGCAATGGGACAAGGGGTGATGGGTTCAGACTGGAAGAGGGGGAGTTCAGGTTGGATGTAAGGAAGTTCTTCCGTGTGAGGGTGCTGGGGCACTGGGATGGGTTGAATGGAGAAGGTTTGGATGCTCCATCCCTGGCAGTGTTCATGGCCACGTTGGGGCAAGCTGCTCTAGTGCAAGGTGTCCCTGCCATGGACCTGGATAAGCTTTAAGCTCCTTTCCAACCCAAACCATTCCATGACCTTGTACCTGGCCAGGGAGCACCCATCACCCCAAGAGCTGATGCCCTGTGGGGCAAGGAGGAGCCTTTGACTCCCTCTCCATGCTCAAGGCTTTGTCACACCCATCCCTCCGATTGTACAACCCTTGCTTCAGCTGCAATCATTGCCCCATTGTCCAAACTACAGGCGACCATGTTGGTGTTTCACCAGCGCCCGCCTTGGCTCTGCATGGGAAATGGTGTAACTGGGTGCTATGTGCGGGATGGGGAACGTGGGGCAAGAGGCACCCGGCACACAGACACATGCCTGCTGCATGCATAGGGGAGCAGTGGGAGCTGCTGCTCGCAGGGTTAGTGGTGCCCTTGGGGTAATGGTTGGATGTGATGAGCTTAAAGGGCTTTCCATGATGGCACAAGCTAGATCCTGCTTGGGTTAATGGCCAGAACCCAATGGCAGCGCTGGTGCTGCTGGAGGGTGATCACAAACACAACCTCAATGTGTCCCCATCCAAGACCGAAATCAAACCCAAGAGCAGGCATTGCCTTTATTCAGGTGGTTCCCAGACACGCATTCACTCCGGAGCCCAGGAATGAGCTGGTGCTGCCGGATCTCTCCTTACCTTTACCACATCCCTGCCTCAGGCTTTCTGGCCAGGCGGGGGCTGGTGCTTGGCAAACACAAAGTCAGAGAGGGCGGATGGCGCGTAGCTGAGGGGGATGTAGAGCAGTTTGGCATCCCAGCCCGCAGCGTAGCGGGTGCGCGGGTAGCGGCTGGTCAGCGCGTGCTCCATGCAGTCCGTCACCAGCGACAGGTTGGGGCTGCACGCATTCTTCAGGTTCTTGAATGATTCCAGAACTGCGGAAGCAGGAGGCGGCCGGTCAGGCTCAGCGCCTCGAGCGGTGGGATGATGGGGCGATGGGACCACTCTTTTGAGCATCCCTTAACCTTTAGGTGAGGTACTTACAGTGCTTCAAGTATTTCTCCCCATAATCCGCTTTGATTTCCTCCGGGAGCTTCTCCCAGGCAGCAATAAAAT
This sequence comes from Psittacus erithacus, assembly GCA_009867235.2. Lineage (NCBI taxonomy): Eukaryota > Metazoa > Chordata > Aves > Psittaciformes > Psittacidae > Psittacus > Psittacus erithacus. The sequence continues at coordinate 18,194 of WYDI02026047.1, forward strand.
GCTGCTTTATGTTCTCAGTGTTTGTGATGCCCGTCTGGAAGTACCCAGGCTCGATCACGCTCACCTTCACCCCGAAGTTGCGCATGTCAAGCCTGGAAGGGATCAAGCCCCATGGCAGCATCTGCTGCTCGTGCTGGGGAGCCCAAACAGAGCCCGAGCACCCCAATGGATCCAGCACAAGGCTGGATGGACCGAAGCCAAAGCAAACCCCGTTGCCATTGCCTCTGGACCCGGGACAGGGGCAAAGTCCACGGTGTGAGGCTCCACCAGAGCCTCCCACGCTGCGGGAATGGAATCAAAGCACTGCCAAGTCCTTTTGCTTTCCCTTACTTGGGTCTGCCTCTGCCTGCGCTTGGCTGACGGTGGAGCAGAGCTTGCCAGAGGCAGGGGAAGGGCGACAGATCCCTCCCATGGGCCCCAAGCCCTGTAGCTATGGTGCAAGCTCGACCCGGCTGCACCAGGGAGGGGTTTGGCAAGTGGATGCCCTACCAGATGAAAAGCCCATAGAGGCAAATGGGGACACTGGGGCAATGTCTTTGGTGCTGGGCTTACCGGAGACTGTCAGAGAAGGCTTCCACCCCGAACTTGGAGATGCAGTACCCCCCACCGATGAAGGAGACGCGGCCCATCACGCTGGCCACATTGACCACCCGGCCCCGCGCCCGTCGCACCAGGGGCAGGACGCTCAGTGTCACCTCGATGAGGCCGATCAGGTTGACATTGATCACCTTGACGAAGTCATCTTTGCTCAGCCACTCGTTGGGGGCGGTGGGGATGGCGATGCCCGCGTTGTTCACCAGCCCCCAGAGCCCTGTGCAAGAGAGGGGAGAGGGTGAGCCGGTCCCTACCCGATATCCCCATCTAGAAGGGGTCGGTTCAGTGATGCTGCTCCATTTTACCTCGGTCACCCACTTGCTCCTTAACCCATGCGGCGGCAGCAGCGATGCTGGGGCTGGAGGTGACATCCAGGAGCAGGGTCTGCAGCCGCGGGGATGCAGCCGCCCGCAGCCGCTCGGCCCCCGGCTCGGTGCAACACGCAGCGAGCACCCGCAGCCCCCGCGCATCCAACCGCCGCGCCAGCAGGTTCCCGAAGCCGCTATCGCAGCCCGTGATGAGCACGAACTTCTCGTGGAGCCCCGGCACCGTTTGGCGCTCCCGGTACCACCGCCGGAGCAGGAACAGAGCCACCAGCGCGGTCACCACGCACAGCCACATCCCCGCACCGACACCGGGAGCCGGCTCCGCTGGTAATGAACCGCGGGACCCGCTCCGGCGCTACCGGCTGCTTAAGAACCGTTCTCCCGCCCCGGCCCGGCCCATCCCCGCCCTGGGCTTGCGGGCTTAGCGTCGCTCCGTGCTGCCGTCGGGGTAATCGTTAACCCGGAACAGGGCAGTCCCGGGGGTTCCCCCCCGCCGCACTCCGTGCGCTGCCTCCCTGGGACCCCCTCCTGGACCTCTCCGGACCCTCCGAGCATCGCCGGACCCTTCGGTTCTTCGCTTCCCTCCCCGCCCCGACGTGACTGCAGCCGCTGCCTCCTCCCGACCCCTCGCAGGGGCCGGACTACATCTCCCAGCGGGCCCCGCGCAGCGCTTCCTGCCGCTTCCCGCCCGCTATGGCGCGGTTCGAACCCGCGGCGCTGCCGGATCTGCTCCCGGTCTTCTACCGGCGGCTCTTCCCGCACGGCGCCTACGGCCGCTGGCTCGGCTACGGCGGCGGTGAGCGGGGATGCGGGACCGGGGCGGGGATGCGGGACTGGGGCTGGGCTGCGGTACCGGGCTGGGGATGCGGTACCGGGTCTGGGCTGCGGTACCGGGCGGGGGGTGCAGGACCGGGCTGGGGATGCGGTACCGGGTCTGGGCTGTGGTACCGGATCTGGGCTGCGGTACCGGGCTGGGGATGCAGGACTGGGCTGAGGATGCGGTACCAGGTTGAGGATGCGGGGCCGGGCTGGGGATGTGGGACCAGACCTTGGCTGTGGTACTGGGTCGGAGGCTCCAGTACCGGATCCAGGACACGGTACCGGGTCGAGGGCTCCGATACCAGGTTGGGGCTGCGATAGCAGGTCCCAGGGGCTGTGGTAGCAGCCGGGGGTATCCCCCAACCATCCCGCCCCCCCCCCACAGTGGTGAAGAACTACTTCCAGCTGCGGGAGTTCTCCTTCACGCTGCGGGATGATGTCTACGTGCGCTTCCAGTCCTTCGGCAGCCCCCAGGAGCTGGAGCGGGAGCTGCAGAAAACCAACCCCTACAAGATCGACATCGGCGCCGTCTACTCCCACCGGGTGAGTCCTTGATCCGGACACTCCAACCGGGAATGGGCCCCGGTGTCCCTGAGCCCATTCCCATCCCATCCCATCCCGCAGCCCAACCAGCACAACACGGTGCACTTGGGAGCTTTCCAGCCACAGGAGAAGGAGCTGGTCTTTGATATCGACATGACAGACTATGATGATGTCCGGACGTGCTGCAGGTTCCCAATAGGAGCTGGAATAGCTGGAGAGGGATAAAAGGGGGGTGCAGGGGCAGGGGGTGCAGCCTGACCCATTGCTCTCTGCCCACAGCTCAGCCGATATCTGCTCCAAGTGCTGGACCCTGATGACCATCGCCGTCCGCATCATTGACCGTGCACTCGTGGGTGAGGGTCCTGGGGACCCCTCATACACCCATGGATGTGCTGCTGCCCGATGGGGCTGGGTTGGGAATGCCGCATCCCAACACGCTCCCTCTGTTCCCTCTGTAGAGGACCTGGGCATGAAGCATCGCCTGTGGGTGTACTCGGGCCGGAGGGGTGTCCACTGCTGGGTGTGCGATGATGCTGTGCGCAAGTGGTCCCCAGCACTGCGGGCGGCCACTGTGGAGTACCTGACCCTGGTGAAGGTGGGTGCGTGGGGAGCTGGGCACCCCCTTATTGCCCCCCAACCCGCTCAGCATCACTGTCCCCCCAGGGCGGAGCAGAGACCGTGAAGAAGGTGAATCTCTCCGAGCCCGTCCACCCCTTCATCAGGTCGGCTGGGGATCCCCTTGCCTGGTGCTGAGTGGTGCTGAGTGATGCTGAGCCTCTTCCCTGCTCCACAGGCGCTCGGTCGGGGTGGTGGAGAAGTACTTTGAGGCCTATGCACTGGTGGGGCAGGATATCCTGGGCAGCCCGGAGAACTGGGACAAGGTGCTGGCCCTTATCCCAGAGGATATCCTTCCTATGGAGGGCATGCTGCTGTGCTTGGTGCCGGATGGAGGGTCCGAGAGGGGGGAACGGGGTATCCAGGGAATGATGGAGTCACCATCCCTGGCAGTGCTCAGGGCCAGGCTGGAGCAACCTGCTCCAGTGGAAGGTGTCCCTGCCCGTGGAGCTGGATGAGCTTTAAGGTCCCTTCATCCCAACCCAATCCCATGGTTCTCCCATTGTCCGTGATGAGCCTTGACCCTCCCCACAGCACCGCGAGCCGCTGCAGGCCGAGTTCCCCAAGAAGCAGGACTCGGTGCAGCGCTGGAAGCTGCTGAAGGACCGCATGGAGCGGACACGGGTGAGTGTGAGCCCATAAAGGGACAAGGGGACGGGCAGCAGCGCCCACCCCGCTGCCCCTGCCCCACATGTGTGCCCCACAGAGGCTGGCAGCGGCCGGGAAGGGCACCGCGTGCTATGCGGACTGGGAGGTGATGCTGCAGTTCTGCTTCCCCCGCCTCGACATCAACGTCAGCAAAGGGGTCGGGCACCTCCTGAAGAGCCCCTTCAGCGTCCACCCCAAAACGGGTTGGTGTGGGGGGCTGTGGGGATGGCACCCCACAGGGATGGCACCCCACAGGGATGGCATCCCATAGGGATGGTGCTCCATAGGGATAGCATCCCATAGGGGTGGTGCCCCATAGGGATAGCATCCCACAGAGAGAGCAACCCCATGGGGACAGCGACCCCATGACTGCTCTCTTTCAGGTCGCATCTCGGTACCCCTGGACCTGCAGAAGCTCGACCAGTTTGACCCATTCACTGTCCCCACCATCAGGTATGTGATGAAGAGTGGGGCCTGGCTGTGCCCACTGTCCCCCCCCCCAAGTCCCATGATAGAATGAACTGGGTTGGAAACGACCTTTAAGCCTTTCAAGACGTTGTCTGCAGCTCCCTATGCCATGAGCTGGATGCGGCCAGTGCCGATGAGGAGCAGGAGGATGGAGCAGAGATGGAGCCAAAGCGCCGCATGCGGGGTGAGTGTGACCAGGGGGGCACTGGGGGGGTCCCCCCATGGCTCCTGCTCAGCCCCACATCTTGCAGACTACAAGAGGACGAGCCTGGCGCCCTACGTGCGGCTCTTCGAGCACTTCGTGGAGGACATGGAGCGAGCACGGAGGGGAGAGATGCTCCGGAGGAGCGGTGGGTGCCAGCGAGGGGCTGCAGCTGCATGGGAGCAGAATGGGACCTGAATGAGAGCCCCAATGGGACCAGAATGGGAGCCCAAATGAGACATGAATGGGACCAGAATGGGAACCCCAATGGGAGCAGAATGGGAGCCCCAGTGAGACATGAATGGGACCCGAATGGGACCTGAACGGGACCCGAATGGGACCTGAATGGGAGCCGAATGGGAACCTGATTGGGAGCTCAAATGGGAGCCAAATGAGACCTGAATGAGAGCCCCAATGGGACCTGAATGGGAGCTGAATGGGAACCTGATTGGGAACCCCAATAGCAGCCTGAATGGGAGCTCAAATGGGACCTGAATGAGAGCCCCAATGGGAGCTGAATAGGACCTGTATGGGAGCCGGAATGGAAACCCCAATGGGACCCGAATGGGAGCTCAAATGGGACCCGAATGGGAGCTCTTGGCTATAAACCTCCGTTTCTCCTCATTACAGACCTGCAAGGAGACTTCTGAGGCCGCCGCCATCATCCCCTCCGGTGCCCGGAGCCACCTCCCGGTCCCGATCCCGGTCCCGATCCCGGTCCCGGTCCCGGTCCCGGTCCCGGTCCCGGTCCCTGCCCCGCTCCCCCCCGCCCCACACGGACCCTTCTCTGGTTTTGTACCTTTTCTATGCAAAGATCATTAAATGTCCCCATTCACCGTGTGCCTGCGCCCGGAACCTGCCTCTGCCTTGGGGTTATGGGGCTGCTGCCCCCCATACCCTGCCCTATAGCGGGGGTTCGGCCCCATACCAGGGCTCTCTGCCCCACATGACGGCTCCAGCCCGGAACGCAAGAGCGCGGTGGCCGGACCGGGCCGAGCCGCTCTGCCCCGTACCCCGGAAGTGCTCATCCTCCCGGAAGTCCCGTATCCAGCCGCTCGCTCTCTTTCCGCCGCCATCTTGGGCCCTGCTCCCCGCACAGTGAGTGCCGCCGCCGCCATCGGGCACCATCCGTTGCCATCCGCTGCCATCGGGCACCATCCGCCGCCATCCGCCGCTCCGGGGCAGCGGCGGAAGCCGATAGCCCCTTATGGGCCATCCCGGGGCCGGGCCTGAGGGAGGGAGGGCAGCAGGAGCCGGGCCATTGGGGCAGGCCGAGGGTGCCGGGAGGGTCGGGAGAAGGCGGCCTGTAGCGGGCTGTCCGGTAGCCGGTAGCGGCGGGCGGCCCTCGGCCATGGTGCGTTCTCGCTCTCCGCAGAAATGCCCGGCGAAGCGACAGAAACCGTCCCGGCCACCGAGCAGGAGCTGCCGCAGCCGCAGGCTGAGACAGGTAAGGCCGGGCCTTGGGGGCGGGACACCGGGACAGCCGCTCCCGCAGCCCGGTCGGTGTTAACGGAGGGAGGTTGGCCCCGGGGGCTCCTCGTTGCTGATTGTGTTCGGTTGTTCCCCACCCAAACGCGGTTGTTGGAAGCGGGGTTGAAGTCATCCCTTTGGGGACACCCCCCCCTCTTCGTGTCCCAGCCCCCTCGGGTGTGTGTGTGTTCCTTATGGAGCCATTGGAGCGATGGGAATGGGCCGTGGGGTGACACATCCCGGGGTTAGGAGCCCTCCAAGCGCTGGAGCACGGTTGGATTTGGGAATGGGACACGTGGCTGCGTGTTGGAATGTCATAGGGGGAGCAGGGATCAGGCTCCAACCTGTTGCGCCGCCTGACTCCATTGGAGGCGTCCCCGTGCTGTGGGTCTGCGTGGGTTTGTTGCATCCCTGCTTCAGGAATACCCTGTGGAATGCTTCAGGCTTGGGGAAGCTGCTCATGGGAAAGGAGCTGCATGGATGGAGCTGAGCATGAGCTTGTGGGCAAGAAACCCCTGGCTCAGCACCAGTGTGGCAGCAGGGCCAGGGCAGGGATTGTGCCCCTGCTCTTTCCCACCCTGGTTGATTCCATGGTTGTCCCCGTGGCTGGGGTCTGTCCGAAGGGTGCGTTGGATTTGGGGATCAGGAGGGAGTGTGGGGCTGAGTGATGGCTCTTGCTGTGGCAGCTGCAGTGCTGAGCATGGGGACCTGCTGTGCTCTTGGGCTCCCTCCAGGAATCGCTGGGATTCCTGCGCTGGGGCCACTTCCCAGCATCCTCCCCATTCCCAGATGGGAACATCCTCAAAGGGTGCTGATGGGGCTGAATGGGCTTCCCAGAGGAGCCTGTTGTCTGTGTAGGGCTTGAGACCAGCACAGCTCTTGGCAGTGGTTGGTGCTCCTTCCTGGAGCAGGTTCCCTGGAGCAGGACGTGTCCTGGTGCATGTTGGCTCCAGGCAGGTTCCCATCTCCTTCCACTGGGATAGGTTGGGGAAATGACTAAGACATAATGACATAAGGACACGGAGCTGTTGGAGCGAGGCCAGAGGAGGCCATGAGGATGAGCAGGGACTGGAGCAGCTCCCATAGGAGCCAGGCTGAGAACATTGGGGCTGGAGAAGGCTCCATGGAGAGCTCAGAGCAGCTTCCAGTGTCCAAAGGGGGCCACAGGGATGCTGAAGAGGGACCTGCATCAGGGGCTGGAGCGATGGGACAAGGGGTGATGGGTTCAGGCTGGAACAGGGGAAGTTCAGGTTGGATGTAAGGAAGTTCTTCTGTGTGAGGGTGCTGGGGCACTGGGATGGGTTGAATGGAGAAGGTTTGGATGCTCCATCCCTGGCAGTGTTCATGGCCACGTTGAAGCAAGCTGCTCTAGTGCAAGGTGTCCCTGCCATGGACCTGGATGAGCTTTAAGCTCCTTTCCAACTGAAACCGCAGAGGAGGCTCTGAGGCTTCCACACACGTGTTGCTGCTCCGGGTAGCAGCGAGGTGGGGATGTTCTGTAGTTGCCTCTGGGCTCTGGGTGATGCCATGCGTGGGGCTGGGCAGATTCTACAATCCCAACCAGCACTGGTGCTGGTTCCACTGGTCATACTGGCTGCTCTGACAGCCTCTCCCCTTTGATTACCAGTTGGCCTTGGGAATGGTGTTGGGAGTGCCAGGCTCTCTGAGGGAAGCCGGGTGCTCCATCGCTTGTCTTAACGTGTTGTTCTCACCCCGCAGCCCCTGTCACTGCTCCTGCCCCAGCGCCAGGTACTGGGGACCCACTTTAACCCCTCGTGTGCCACCTTAACCCGAGTTTGCTGTTCTGGGGGAGGGACAGGGGGTGCAGTTACATTAACCCTTAACAGCCTGCACGGGGGGGCAGGTCACTGCATGGAGCCAGGACTTGGGATCCTGTGTCCCACAGGGCTGGCAGAGCCTCTGCCAGAGTTGGATTCCAATCCTCAGTGGATCCTCATCCCAGTGCAGCCCAGGATGGGACTTCCCAGCCTCTGGAGCAGCACTGGCGTCTGACCAGGCCTCTGTGGAGCTTGTGGCAGCCCCTTTCGGAGGGAATAGCCAAGGGCAGAGCCTGGCATTCCCAGCGTTCCGATGCCAAGGTTTGAGTGGGGGAGCCCTGGGCCTTGGGATTTGTATCCTGCTATTCCCGTGCTGGTTCCTAGAAGGGAATGGAGGTCCTATCGGTGCTGTTGCATTGGGTGATGCTCCTTTGCGGG
>WYDI02026051.1:0-17223 GCA_009867235.2 Psittacus erithacus
GGCTGCTGTGTGGTCTCCACGCAGCCTTCTCTTCTCCAGGCTGAACAGCCCCAACTTTCTCAGCCTGTCTTCATACACAAGGTGCTCCAGTCCCCTGATCATCCTCATGGCCCTCCTCTGGACTTGTTCCAGCAGTTCCATGTCCTTTTTATTCCATGGTATTGTGCGTACAGGGACTGGGGCATTCTTTCTGTGATGGCAGTCCTTGTCCAGAGAGATATAGCTGAAGGGGTAAAAGTCTTCACACACTTCCACACAAGTCTATTTTTAGAGGTGAAAGCTGTTCAGGGAGAAGTATTGATTTTTCTCTTTTCCATCTTGAACATTCTGTTTATCATTTTCTTCAGTTCGTGTGTAATGGACCATACACATACCTATTCTTACTTGTCTCCTTCTCCTCTAAATACATGATCCAGGCAAGGGTATAGACCCTTTGCTGAAACAATTTTTATTTGGTTCCTGAAGTCTTTGCATGCTACATCCAGAACCTTGTATTTTAAAACTAGTTCAGATGTGGGACCTCTTATGTCAGCAGGAAACCAGAGCTAAATGAGGTGTAATGATACAGGCCAGACTTGCAAATGACTTCAGAAAGAAAGCTGACAGCTGCCACTGCCTTTCAGATTAACTGGAGGAAGCAGCAGTGAATGGGTAACTTGTGCTTGTGTTTGCTATTGACTTCTGGCCACCAGCAGTGTGTCTGATAACGCTAAAAGAGGCAAAGGAATTGTCTTCACAGGTATCTGGCTTTGAACTGATAGAGAGGTAATTTAGATGAAACATTAGGCAGAAGTTCTTCCCTGTGAGAGTGCTGAGGCGCTGGCACAGGTTGCCCAGAGAAGCTGTGGCTGCCCCATCCCTGGCAGTGTTCAAGGACAGGTTGGATGGGGTTTGGAGCAACCTGGTCTAGTGAAAGGCCTGTGGCGGGGAGTTGGAACTAGATGAGCTTTAAGGTCTTTTCCAAACCTAACTGTTCTATGATTCTAGTAGGTGTGACCTTGCAGTGCTGGCCATCCTGCTCCTCTGATGGTTGTGTGCCTGTTCTCAGGCAAACTACAATATGTGCTCCTGGCTTCCTGGGTCTGGCCAGGTGTTACTCAGCTTTTGCTTAAAGATGCCGCGTTATGGATTCCTCTGGGCCTCTTGGAAGATAGCTATGCTAGGTGATTCCTGTGGAGGGTGCAGCTTGTTTGGAGCTTCAGGTTCATCCTTCAGCTGGCCAGTGACCACTGGTCTCTTCCTCTGTTGCTCTGCCGCAGCAAGGCCCTGCTACAGGGCTGGGTGTGGAGCTACCTTGCCAACAGTACTGGCATCAGGTCCCAGCAGTGCTGAATCTGTGACCCCGCCAGTAAACCATGTATCCACAGGTTGCGTGGGGTCTTCTGCTATTCCTCTGCTCCATGGGCACCTAGACGGCAGCCCATGCTGGTCCAAGGGTGCATCTGCTGCACAGCAGGACCCCCCATGAAGAACATCTGAAGGATGCACTGGGACTTGTGAGAAGCTTTGTCTCAAGTGACATGCACCTGTGCCATGGTCTTTCATAGCCAGAGTGTATCTGTGTAAAACCTGACAGTGCCATGGGAAAGAGGATGGTTGGAGGACTCGGGTAGTTAGAATGTGCAAGTACAGAGAGCATAGGCTGTGTTTCTCAAGTTGTCCGTGCTGTTGCTGGGAAGAGTCCTCTGTGTGCCACAGCCACAAGAGGCAGGGCTCAGAAGCACCACAGACTGAAGCAGAACCTCTTCTGTCTACCATGGGCTGCCAAGTGCTCAAGAATTCTCCTGCTGACTTTTTGATTTAGGGCAGCATTTCTTTGTAAGTGAAAATTTATGCTTCCAATAACAATAAAAAACAAGAGTGCTTTTGATTTATATTTTGGTGGCGGGGTGGGTGGATGGGTAGTAATGCTAATAATTTTTTTCCTGATATTGCAAAGAAGTGATGAGCATCAAAAGTTTTACCGTTTTGTATCAGAAGGAAATAATGCTATGACTTGGCAGCACTTGTGGGAACTGCAGCTTGGGCACATGATGTTTCTGATATGGATTGCACCTCCTGAAACGCTTCATGGCTTTCTTATTACATGATGTGCCACTTTCATCCTCAGTGACTGGAGGATATGGTGTATTGTGGGGAGGGTCCAGTCGAAGACTGTGACTTTTTAAGGAGCTGCAGGAAGCATCAGAAATGTCACTCTCTCAGGCTGTCCTGTTCACTTTACCTGGGTCAGAAGGTGCCCTGGCTCTGAGGGTGGGCTGATGAGTGGGCATGGGGATGGCTGCTACTTTGTTTGAACTGTGATGAACCACTCAAGTGCAAAGTACTTCCATTCTGTAGAAACAAAAGCCTAGAATCCAAGACGAATTGATGGCTGAATAAAAAAACTGATTAAGTCAGCTGACAAGCCAGAACTGCTCACCTGTTCGTTGAATGCGTGGCAGTCTGAAGTGGCGACTGCTTGCATGAGCACCTGGAGAAGGCTTGTGCGCAGTGGCATTGTAATTGGATTGATCGGATGGACTTGCCTGGTCTTGCTTCACAGAGAAGGTCATGTGTTTTGGGCACAGTACAGGTTCTCTTTCTGGCTGCCAATGGTAGTAGATGAGCCAGAAAATGCGCAGAAGACTCTGTAGGATTGTGCCAGTGTGCTGCCTCCTGACCAGCTTGGAGAAACGTGGCCTTTACTTCCACACAGCATTAGGTCACAAGCTTGCTGACACACTGGCAGGTGCTGTAGGGCTTCTTACCCTTTTAACCAAGTCAAAGCTGCTCATTTTCTGGGTCCTAGCTCAGCTTCCCTAACATGGGAAGGCTAGACTGAAGAGCTCAGGCCTGTCATGTGGTCAGAGGGACATCCACTCAGATGTGAAGTCCTTGTTAAGAGAGCAAGCCATCCTGTGCTACTAAAGCAAGTATAACTAGGGCCCCAAAGGTGATCAGACAAGCATCTGACTTAAGAGTGTGGTGGATAAACTCTGCTGAACAGATCTCAATCCTATTAAGTGACATCTGGCAAAATTAAGTAGAGTCATGGGGATCATGGGAATCAGTGCTGCTGTAATGGGACTGACATCATAACACACAAGGATGCTTGTGGCTCCCTTGTGGGGAGGATCCGGCTCTAGACCCTGCTCCTTGAGCAGCAGGATAAGCCCCAGGTGGACCCATGTCTCTCATATGAGGGTGGTAAGGCACTGGCACAGGTTGCCCGGAGAAGCTGTGACTGCCCCATCCCTGGCAGTGTTCAAGGGCAGGTTGGACGGGGCTTGGAGCAGCCTGATCTACTGGAAGGTGTCACTGCCTGTGGCAGGAGTTTGGAACTACGTGATGTTGAAGGTCCCTTCCAACCTGAACCATTGGCAGAAATGTGTGTGGACAATTTGGGCTGCCCTTTGTTCTGGGCAAGCTCTGTGTGAATGCAACTTGTCTCCACAAAAGCCAGGGAAACATCACAGATTTGTTCAGGGGAAGGCCAGGCTGGCTGTCTTGAATCACCTTCCTTTCCTCCATGTGCCTTAGCATAGCTTCTAGGAGGACCTGTTCCATGATCTTTACAGTCACAGAGGTAAGGCTGACAGGTTGGTAGTTTCCAGGGTCCTCCTTTCTACCTTTTTTAAAAATGGGTTCAATTTTTCCCTTTTCCAGTCACTAGCGACTTGACCTGAAATGCCATGACTTTTCAAACATATGATGTTTGGTATGGTGGCTTGGCAGCTGCATCAGCCAGTTGCCTCAGGACTCTGGAATGCATCTCAGCAGGCCCCATAGACTTTAAGTAGGTTCAGATTCCTCAGGTGGTCTCAAACCTATCTTCTTTTACAGTGTGCCCCCAGTCCCTGCCTTTAGGTCTATCCACTGGAGAGATGTAGGAATAGAAATTGCCATGGAAGACTGAGGCAAAAAAATCTGTTGAGTTCCTTAGCCTTTTCCTCATATGATTTTTACCAGTTGTGTTCATTGGGGACGTGCACTTTCTTTGACCTTCCTTTTCTGGCTGGCATACCTATAGAAATCCTTATTATTCTTTGTGTCCCTTGCCACGTTCAGCTGTATCTGCACCTTGGCCTTCCTGACCCCATCCTTACGCAACTTGGCTACGTCCCTATGTTCTTCCCAGGATACTTGTCCCTGTCTCCGCTGCACTGCCTATGCATTCTCTTCTTGCCTTTTAGTTTGACCAGCAGGTGTAGATGCACCATCTTCCACATTACCAACTGTCTGACCTTCCAAATCCACATCTTTATACCTTTTATATAGAAGCACCTGTAAATGTGAGGTGCACGTGGTGCAGGGAGTATTACATTAACATTTGCATTGCTGTACAGGTTCCTGATACATGCTCCTTAAGTCCCACAGAAAGCAAGTTACAGTAATTTGGTATCTGCTGCCAAGTCTGGCTTCATCTTCCACTGGTACCATCAGCCGGAATGGTAAGACATCAGCAACAGTGGTAAGACAAACGCTGATCATCTGCTTTTGAGGCAAAAAAGTGTATTTTTTTTTAAAGAAAAAAATGTAGTTGTTCCATATCTGCTATAAATAGCATATATGCTCATAGTAACATTTGTGTCATAGCTGCTGATTCCCAGTATTTAGAACAAATCAGCCCCCAAACTCCAGGAAATTTAAAGCAAACAAAAACCTTGAATTCCTGTCAATTTGCTTCATGAAGACACACTTAAGGTCACGTATCAGGGATGGTCAAGGGTGTTTTTGTTGCCACTGTAAAGGTGAGATACTTCACTGTCACAGTAAAAATCAAAACAAATCTGAAACTTCCAGCCATAAGTATAACTTTATTGCTGAGGCTCTGGGAACATTGGTATGAGGGTGGCTGGGCTGTAATGAGTTGTTAGTGCTGATGTGAAGATGGAGTGTTGGAGAAAGATCCTGTATGTGCACCTTCCATGTTGCTGCAGCTGGGTGTCCTGCCCTTCCCAGCCAAATCTGGTAAGTCACTAATGTCCACAGGAGGTTTTTGGAGCTTTGCACAGGAGTGCTCTTCAAAGCAGAAGAAAGATATTTTCCTCAGCTGGCTTGACTGCCTCTGACAATGTCTTTGGGAGAAGGCAGAGGACAGATCATCTTTCTCACAGTGTTCCAGCCTTGGGAGCTCAGCATAGACAGCTGGAGTCAGTCCTGATGATTATCTCCTTCCATCTGCTTCCTCCCATGCTGCCTGTTGTTCTGCTTGCTCTCAAATGACCTGCCTGATGCCTCTGTCAGAATCAAAAAGCTGTATAAGAAAAGCCACCATGCTGAATATCCTGAAGAGAGACAGAGGTTATTTAACCTAGGTCATCCTTGTTCTCCCTGCTGGTTACTCCTAGGAAGTCTCAATTTGGCCTGGTGCTGTCTCAGCAAATTGTAGTCTTGTAAGATGCCGATGGGGAAAAGAATTGCAACAGAAGAGCAAGGGTTGTATTCCTTTAAACCATTATACTCTTCTTAGCCTTGCAGGGCTGCTTTCTACGTACATTGTGGTCCATACTTTGAAGGCTTGCTGTATGGGGAGTGAGAAAGTGAATCGTGAGCAGCGTACTTCAGTTCACCCAGAGGAGCACTGAATGCTCTTTGTCAGCACCTGTTACTGTACTGTGCTTTGGGACTGGGGGAGGACAGGGCATGTTATATACTGCCCTGGAGTTTTATTACTGCCTTTCTTAAGATTGCTCACTATTGACTGGCATCCATTACAATAAGTACTTAGAAAGATGCTTCCAAAAGTCCAAATTAGTGAAGATATGAATGTACCACATCCAGAGCTGTTTAGTGACAGCTTAATTGCAGCAATTTCTGTTCATGCAGTTCTCTGAGTGGAGGAGACCTGCTAATTCTGACCACTGCTCCTGCTACTACATTTTGATGTTAGTGAAGACTTTAAAACAAAGACATAGCTTCAAAAACATCAGTCAAATTTTTGTCCATCAGAAAATTTCAGTCTGAATCATTATTTTTCATGTAATGACACAGAAAAAAATTAAGATTTCGCCTAAAAAATAGAATGGTTTGTTTGTTTGTTTCTTTGTTTATTTTCCCTTGCTAGTCAAATCTGGGCTAAATGGCTGAATACTCCTCCTTTCAGTGCCTTCTGCCTGCTTGTTCAGTCCTCGCACATTTTTCACTGCCTCCTCTCCTCATAGGACACTCTGCCACCAACTTTCTTCTCCCCTTTGGAGTGGAAAAGAACTGAGTGATGTGAGATCAGTTCATGTCCTTGTTTGCAGCAGGGGTGTAGTACATGAACCTGCTATGTATCTCTTGTGGATGAAAGAGGGGCTGTGCAGAAGCAGTATTCTTGCTGCTATGACAGAGGTGCCTGATGTCCTCCATGCAGGTGACAGTGCATTTCCTGTCAGTGCTGTCTGTTGTACAACCCTGTGGCTGCATACTTTGGGGTTTGCAAAGGCCCTGATGTTCAAGTTGTGTTTTTCCTGGGGATCCAGAATCACCCTCCCTGGTTTCATAGAGTTACAGAACAGTTTGCATTGGAAGGGACCTTCAATATCATCCAATTCCAACCGCCTGCCATGGGCAGGGACACTTTCCACTAGACCACGTTGCTTCAAGGCCCATTCAACCTGGCCTTGAGCACTGTGCCTCAGGGATGGGGCAGCCACAGCACATCTGGGCAACCTGAGCCAGTGGCTCACCACCTTCATATGAGATACATGAGTTCATCTCACTGGTTCCCCATGGTTCCACCCTCACAGGGAAGAACTTCTTCCTGAGATCTTTTCTAAATCTCTCCTCTGTCAGTTTAAAGTCATTCCCCCTTGTCCTGTCACTATATGCCCTTATGAAAAGTCCCTCTTTGGTTTTCTTGTAGGCCCCTTTTAGGTACTGGAAGACTGTTAAAAGGTCTCCCTGGAGCCTTCCAGGAACAAGTCCATTCCTTCCATTGAACAAGTCCAGCGCTCTCGGCCTGTTTGTCTTCTGTTTCCTTTGAGACACGAAGCAGTGGCTGTCTGGATAGGTCAGTTAGCTGTGCAAATACCTGGCAAGTTTAGTTTCTTCTGACAGAGGTTAAGGATCTTTGTGTATTAGAATGATAGCCCACTCAAGCTGCTTAGTGACGTACTCAAGGGCTTGGCTCAAAAGCGGTTGCAAAAGGACAGATAGGAGAATGACTCAGGTCAGAGCTTTTGTATGACAATGACATTTTTTAAGCAAGCAGGAGGTGCCAGCTGCACGTGCGTGATAGCTCTGTGCAAAAAGCTGGATAATCATGTCCCACTCAGTGCACGTGCAAGTGCCCATGCATCCTAGGGACACTATGAGAAAGAAGGCTGCTGCCTTGTGTTTTGCACTATTACAGGAGATATCTGCATCTTCTGAGAAGCTTATTGTTTGACTCAAACATTCTGGTTTACTAAAAGGACAAGGTGAGGTGTTTTTTTTTTTTTTTAGCATTCTGGCTGAGTTTTTTTAAGCATTTATGTTTATTCTTCAGGGTTTTCCTCCTTGTTCTGTGGGTTAAGAGACTTCATCTGGAAATTCTGTTTTTTGAAGCACAGCAGACATATAGAAAGGAAAGGCTGTCCTTTCTGCAAACGAGTGAAAGATGTGGGGTAGGGGCGGAGAGGCACATAAAGGTAGAGAGAGAACCAGCAAACAGTTGGCCTTAATGCAACAGTAGCTGAAGCAGGTGTCTTCTCGGCATCCAGAGAGCCGCTTGTGAAGAAGGACTAGTTGCAAGCAGTGCTTTCCCTGTGGCTCAGAGGGGAATGTTACAGCGTTTGAAGGGATGTAGGAAAGCCAAAGCGCTTTATGCTACTGAGAAGAGGGATGAAGTCAAATTCATAGGATGGTTGCAGCCACACTGTTGCATGAGTGTTAGTGTTTACCAAGCTGACTGTCAGAATAAGTGGAATAGGGAGGCTCAAAGGAAACATGCTAAGCATAGGTAATGACTGCTTAGGCCTTGTTTTGATATGTCCTATGTGTGTCTTTCAGGCTGCAGAATTCCTATGCTTCTACTTGTTCTGTGGTTACTTCCCAGTAACCCTCTGGAAAGGGAGCAGATTTCCCGTCCTATAGGCTCTAGTTTTCTTCAGAAAACAGCATTTGATTCCAAGGGTAGTTGTTTTTAGTTCAGAGATGCTGCTCAGAGGCAGGTACAGGAGCAGGGTGGCTGAAGGAGCAGTTTTGAATTGTGTTGTGTAAGAAAGAGCAGCCAGGAGAATGCACAGTGAAAGAACTCCTGCAGGGTTGAATTTTATGGACCTCTTTTTCTGTCCATTGCTGTGCAGGAAGTGGGCCAGAATGGCTTCCTGTGAATGAAAGAAGCATTGATAAATGTTGGTCCTGTCCTCTCATCCTTGTTAGAAAATGTGAGTTAGGGAGAGCATTGTGAGTTGGGAAGGTGCTGATGAAAAGAGGTGCAGTTTGTGTTGAGATAAAGTTTTGGCCTCATTTCTGTCAACTTCCAACCATCTTGTTTATATCTTGTGATTCTGTAGTTAGCTTACTAGTGTATCTGCTATAGCATAGCTCCTGCTATGGACCAGCAGCACACTGTCCTGTATACTGTCCTACCATAAGAGACAATGTCCCAAATGTGCAGAATTTACTGTCTGAGTAGAAGACACAGGAGTGGAACTCAGGACATACAAATCTTGCAAGCTGACCGGAAAATACAGTGAAAAAGGTGGATAAAATAATTCTGTTTCTTTGCTAAAATACAATTGAAACATAAAGAGTTGATATTCTTCATGACTTCTTGTAGATGCAGACATATTTTCTGTTCATTTTGTGTTTGACTCACTTGCAGCCCTGCGAACAGTTCTTTCCAGTGTTTGAATGAGTAAATGAAAATGATGTGTGGCTACAGGCTTTCTGTATCTCAGAAGGCACAATATTAAAGAGGCAGATTTCCTCTGTCTGGTTTGATAGAGGAAAAGTGGACTGGTGTGTTCAGTTTGGGGTCTGGAAGCTGCCCTTGCCTTTACATCTTCAAAAAAAGGAATGTTTTTAGGTGCAATTTAAATTGCCATGAATTAACCAGATCTGAGCCAAACCCTTTTAGTTCTGCAGTTCTTCAGTTCACTAGAACTAAAAACATCCTGTTAACAGCAAAGGGTACATACAAGGAGCAGGTTGGGTGGGTGATCATTTGATATTGTTGAAATAGAGCTTTTAAATGGAAGATCCAAGATGAGCCACTCATTTTACTAATTCCTGGAACCACATATATTTGCAGAGTTCCAGGACTAGTAAACATCAGTACACTGGACCATATTTGTCAGAAACAAATTTGAGTTGATGATCTTGGTTTAGAGACTGCTTCTGCTAGTGGAAACAGCAGTGTTGAGCAGCTTGTGCTGGCCACTCAGTTTCTTGCTTCATTACTGCTCTCTGTAGAATTCCTGTGACTCTATTAATCTAAGAGGTAATCTGTCATAGTGAGGAAATACACCAGCTCTCTGCCTCCCCAAGGCAGACAGGAGTTGTCTGTAAACCTCATTGTTGTGCCCTGAAGTGTTTGGTACAGCTGAAGGCTGTGTACTTGTCCCTGAAATGATGGTCAATGGAAGAAACATGTCTATGTTGGTAACACTTACCTGTACATTGATCCAAACCTATCTTTCAGAGATCCCAGACTAAAATAGAGAAGGGCTTTCCTATGACTAGGTATAGCAGCTTTCTTGTGTTGGGAAAACATATAACTTGATCCAGAAACTGAAAAAGGACTACAGAGATTACTGGTTCATTGTCTGCCATGAGTATGGGCATGTCTGCGCTTTGACCATCAACATGGACTAACCAAAAGCACCAAGCAGGGAAGACTGGGTAGGCAGGAGGAATCATAGTGTTACAGATGTTGATGTCCTCTGTTAAAGAACATGGTCTTCCCAAGGTGCCAGTGGATCTCTTTATTACAAAAAAATTGTGATTTTGTGTTGGCAATTCTGAATAGTGCCTGGAAGATTTCTTCAGTCTTTTGTCATCCTGTTTTCCTCTGATTTCTGTCACTTTCAGGTAAATGGAAGATTTGGAGGCTAACTTAAGCCAGACAAGCAAAGCATGTAGAATAGAGCAAATGGTAGCAAAATGGCTTCATCGCTCTCGGGATGGTGCATCAAGGTAAACATGTTTTTTGTGAAAGAAGCATCTGAGGATCACCTTTGATCAAAGACAGGGCAAGCTCATTCTCAGCAGGAACAGGTTGCAAATCTTACTCATTGTTCAAGTTGTTTGTGGGAACCATGCATACGGTAGTCCCTAGGGGCATAAAAAAAAAAAAAAAAGGTGGTTTTAAGCATCCCTCTTAGCTTCCAGGGACAGATGTGCCTGCTTTCAGGCGTTCTTGTTTTGTGAGCCACAAAATTCTGCAGAAATACAATATTGCTCACTGTAAAATGTGCTTTTCTTGAAGGTAGGGTTGTACTTCTCTTTCTGTCTTGCCATTGGCCTATGTTTTTAGCTCAAGACTGAGTTGCACTTGCAAGGGATCCTGGCCCACAGGTACGTTACTTTCCTAAGGTCTGTGAATCAAAATTAAGGTGGACTGGATCCTGGCAGAAGCAGAGACCTGTAAATTTTGTCACTGCCTTGCTGGGTAAAGGTGTTGCTGTGATCTTTGAAGGTCAGGGCTTACTGCAGGGCACACCTGGATTTCTCCCGCTATGTGACCGCTGGGTTGGGGTGGCTAGAAAAGTTGTGATTACAACCAGCTAGTGCCACTGGTCTTATATCTTAAGCTTTCTGTAGAGCCTGGAGGATCATTGCTGGTCTGCACATTGCAGAGCCACCTGTGAGTACCCAGAGAAGTGCTGGTCTCAGTGTGTACTGATGCAGTCCACTGAAAGTGTGTGTGGATCTATGGCCCTTTCATGAAGTGTTGTCTGATTGTATCTTAATGACCAGTTTTTTGTCTCACAGGGGCAGTGTGTCTGTGACAAACAGCAGCAGTGATGTCAGTAGCCAGCCTGCCAGCCGTGTCAAAATTACTGTCACAGTATATAAAGATTTGGTCCTCCATCATTATGGCTTTGAGATTTGTCCAAACCTTCCTCTTACAATTTCCTCTGTTACTGCAGGTAAGCACCATTTCCTTGTCCCTACAATCATAGGTGTGAGAAGCCTAGTTGGCCTTAGTGATGAACTCCGGCCAGTATTTATGAGTTTCTCAGATACTTCTGGTTGGCATGTGATCCCTGAATTTTAAGGGCAAAAGCCTGTGTGCCTGTGGTGTGGAGAGTGCTTGAACATCTACTGCATTCTGATGGCATGGAAAAATCTAAACTAATGGCAACTTCACTGCTAAATACTCAGCCTGCACTCCGACACAGCTGACATTCAGGGATGTGAAGATCCATTTCAAAGCAAAGTTCTTTCTTGTGTTTTATCTGAAATGCAAAGGAAGAATTTAATCTAATCTTAGGAGTTTTTATTCTGGAGTGGCCCCTGTGATTTTTTGAAAATGCATTTGGGCTTATATCCCTGTAACACAGAGATCACTGCTAGTTACAGGAAGTCCAGGTGAAATTCTGCTTAAGTTGGGCAGATCAACTCTTCCAGTTACAAAAGCTGTAACTCTGCTTTTAAAGTGGCTTGGGGGTTTTGAATAAAAACCTGAGAATCTGTTTTTTTATTTACCTTTTTCTTTTTTTAATGGGTACACAAAAATGCCTGCTTTTTTATCTGTTGGTATGAGTGTGACAGCCAGAGAAAGACTATGCCCAAGCTGGGCAGGCAGGTGTTGGGAGGGTGGCAGGAGGGCTGGCTTAGTCTCTGCCTCTAACTGCCCATGTGGGCTGTGGCATCCACCATCTGCCTGAGGGAACGTCCAAGTGCTTGTGCGTGTGGGATGTTTAGTATAAAGGCACTACAGTATGGTCTCTGTCCTTTCACAGTGGTTTTGAGTGAAATTTTCTCTTTATGCCTCTTCCTATGGGAAACATGGCTAAATTAGCTGAGGGTATTGGGGTCTAAGAAATGGGGAAGGAGGTTTTCTGTCACACTTTTTTCCTAGTCAGAAAGAATTGACATTTTATTAAAACTGAGGCTTGAAGAAACTTGTCCTTTTAAGCCCTGTCCTTTGCTGTGGGAGTCCCTGGCTAAAAGCCGTTTGTTTAATTCTAGGTGAGTGTGGTTTGCCTTTCATATATGCTGTCTGACTCTGGGATCTCCCTGAGGGGCAGGTGGAAGGTGCTGCTGGTTGCATGGTGAATCATTTATCTCAGACCAGAGGTCCACCTGCTCCTTAAACATCTTGCATCTTGCAGCTGTCACTCTCCTGGAAAGCAAAACTCAGAAACCGTCTTTTTCCCTTGTTGTGGGTCCTCCCATCAACCAGCGAGGTTATGAAGACCTCCTCTCCCAGATTGCACAGGGGGGTCACCATGCTGGAAATCAAGCCCACATCTCCCAAGGACTGCTGCAGCAGTCTGGATGATGGCCATAGGTGGTGAATCCTTGGTCTGGATAGTGACATGGCAGGAGCACCAAGCCCTGGCCCATGCACTGTGTGTGGTCAGCCACTGGGATGTAACCAGCACAATCAGGCCAGGGTGCAGACCCTGCAGAGAGGAGCACCATGGTGTGCCAATTGCCCAGGGGCCTCTGTGTGCCCAAGGCCTGCAGGCAGGTCAAGGCACTGCTTCTACCCCCCAGTCCTCCTGTGGTTATCCAAGAGCCTGTGAGCTCTCCTGCTGCACCCTGGACAGGCTGTGTGCTGGACTGCAACAAGGAAAAAGACAATGCATAAGAGTGATTTGCTGTGGTGCAGGGGCACTGATGGGGCCAGAGAGCATCCCAGGTGAGGTGGCATGGATATGGTCAGTGGTATACTGGCTCCTATCAGGATCCAGCATCCTATGGCCTCTTTTTATTTTGCCATCCAGAGGCAGTTGCTGAGGCAAGTGTGTTCCAGGTGCGATAAGGAGCTCACAGTGAGCGTCCCGGGTGGGATGAGGTCTGCTGGTATGGTGGTGTCATGAGTAACAGTGTGCCACTCACTCACAGGGAGCACTGCTGAAGGGAAGCTTCAGCCAGGTGACCAGGTCCTCCTGATAAACTCCACTGTGGTGGATGACCTATCTGTTGAACGAGCGGCTGACCTCATCAGGTGAGATTCCTCATTGCCTGCAGGGATGAGGTGGCAGAAGGCTGAATGGAGAGGTGTAGGAATGGCTTCTCACTAGGGGTTACAAAGGTGGACGGTGATGTGGGGCTGGCTCAGTAGGGGCCTGTCTTACAGGAACAAGTCTGGCCTGCAGCTGAAGGGCACAGCAGCCCAGGAGAGTGGGTTCCCCCACTTTTCTCTGTCTTGGTTAGGCTGTGCGGAGAGCCTTCCGTTACAGTGGAGATGGAGGGCTGGAGGCCTCACTGGTGCTGCCTGCCATGAGACGGGGGCGGAAGGCACAGGCAGCTGCGGACCCTGGCTGACTGCACGTCTCTGTTACAGGGAAGGTGGTGATGAACTCCTCCTAACTGTCCTCCGCTGCACATCGGTAAGTGGCCTTTCTTCAGGACTCAGCACTCCCAGCAGCACTGCTGCAGTGTGACCCACAGGGAAGATGTGGTGACTGGGCTGGCACACAGAATACAAAGGCTTGACCAAAACCGAGAGAGCTGCATGGGTTCTCTGCTTTTATGCATGCCCTTTGAAGAGGTTTTGGGGAGAATCAGTGGTAACTCCTCACACCAGGGTGAAGAACCATGGTGGCTTTCAGAGCCCACCACATGCAAAGGCTTGCTGAACTGTTTGAGCCCATACACTTTGGAGCTGGAGGCTCCATCATGAGCTGTGAGAGCCCAACAAGGCTCCATAGGAGACAGGAGGCCACGATGACTGGAGCGCAGGCAGGTCTCTTCAGCAAGCTGTGACCCGCCCACGAAGAACAGCCTGGAGTGCTCCCTATGTGGTGAAGCTGTCTGAGACATGGGGACCATTCTGACATGAAAGGCAGGTGCCAAGGCTGCAGGCCCAGCATCTGTCCTAGGTGCTCCTTGGAAGCTCTTAAGATTTCCCTTTTTACTGCTTGAAAAATTATTCCCTTTTTCTCCAGGCTCCGTGTGGTTAAGGGCTGGGACCTGGGAGTGGCTCATACTTTGGGAAAAGAAAGCTTTATTACAAAGCTTTATTACAAAATTTTGGTGCTGATAGCCCATTCCTGTAGTATTAAATTCCCCAGAAGGCATGTACTGCCAACATGATGTGTTTATCCATGTGGATTTCAATGTGTATGTGTAAACACCGAGCTGCAAGGCAAGGGCAAAATTGGGTTTGTGTGCTTTTTGCTTTTTTGTGGTGGCAAGTGGTCTGAGGGGGTTTGCCCCCACACCCCAGAAAGCATTCTGGGAGTGTTTTTTTGTTTGTTTGGAGGTTTTGGGTTTTTTGATTTATTCCTAGAAACAAGAAGGATAATTCCTTCAGAAGAATTACTGGAGTTCTCAGGCTTAATGTCACGAAGTTTCTTGGCCATTCAGTAGAGGTACATTAAAAAAAAAATCTCTTCAATGAATTTTTCCTGCCCAGAGTTTCCCATTCAACAGATGTGCACTAAGCCAAAGTAACCACAAAAACTTTAAGCAAACCCGCTTAACAGTGGCTTCCCTCTTTTGTTAATCTAATCTCCCTTGCACAGTACGTTGGCTGTCAGTCTTGCCAGTGCTTGATCTGGCTCTGGAGACCAAGGGAAAAATGAGAATGAGTTTTACAAGACTTAAACGCCTGCCAAAAGGGTTTCAGAGAGAAAAGGATTTTGAAAACCCTGCATGGGATTTGGAACACCCTTCACAGGCCTTCATGCATTGTTGAGAAGCAAATGGGGCACAAACCCATTTTTGTTTTTTCCTTTGGAGGTCACTTTAAAGACAACTCTAAGTACAGTCAAGGCTGATCTTTGGTTTGGGGTTGTCTCTTGCCCCACTCTGAAGGCAGCTGTGCTTAGAGCTGAGAGGTAAATGCCTCGCATCGACAGATACCAAACCCTCTGCCAGGGCTGCCTCGGCCATACTAGAAGAGATATGGGAGGCCTTGGCCCTCCTCAGGGCAGCTGTGAGGCATGACAGACTCTGGAAGGACCTGCTGGCCAAGCACAGAGACTCCTGCCTGCCTCCCGTCCTCTGTTGCCAAATGGCCTCAGGGCAAGATGGTGCTGTGTCAGGTTGGGAGGCTTCTGACGAGAGCGTAGGGATTGCTCTGCCTTGAAGTTGTCTGTGAAGATACTGAGGGATACAGCTTCTGTTCTTAGGGAATGACATGTTTTACAAGATCAGGACATTTGCGAACAAGAAGTGGGTGGTTCCTAGACTCACGTGATGTCTTGTGAGGTTGGTAGGCCCCTGTCATGATGAAAGCATGGTTATGTGATACGGTTATGTGACAACAGTGTAATGAAGTCAAGTTGGCTTTTTAGCCTTGGGCAGTTTTCTTAAACATTTGCAATATGAGAGTATGCTCTAGAAACCCCAGCTGAGCTGGGATGTGCTGCATACATGGCTGTGTTCTTGTGATACACTGATAGGGTATTTTGTCTGTCACTGCAAGGCACTCTGCCTGTGTTCATTTATGGTGCTGTGTAGCCTTACTGCAAGCCAGCTGTTGGTAGATAAACAGTTGTTCTGCAGGATTCTGGCTTCATTGCAGGAGTTGGGGAGATGTGTAAATACAGTAGCTGGTTAACATGCAGTGAAATTAGGAGTATGTACAGGATGTGTTGCATGTGTGTCCACTTGGTGAACAGCTGGGTCTGGGTTCAGAAGGCAACAGCCACCCAGGTAAGTCTCGTATCCCAGATAGGTTTTGCCTGTAGCAAGCCTGGAGGCTGCACGACTCCTAACATCACCTGTTTCTGTAAGTGTGAGGCAGTGTGGTGTGAGCAGCTTCATCATGGGCTGTGCTGGCACCCCTGCCTGTACCGTGGGCCTCTGCATCTTGTACCTAACTGCAACAGACTTAGTTGCCCACCAAGTGCTGTTATTTTTTTTCAGGGTGGGCCCAAGTCATCATTTCTTACTGCAGAGAAGAGGGCAAGGCTGAAAACAAACCCTGTGAAAGTACGGTTCGCAGAGGAAGTGCTGGTGAATGGACACACACAGGTCAGTGGGGTATGGCTACAGCCGGATGCTGTGGACAATACATGCTGGGAAGAAGTGGGTCCCATCTGGGGACAGATGCCATGCTAGCTTAGTGTGGCCAGGACCTACAGAGTGTCTGCACCTGGATATACATCCGGGCATCTGGTGCCAACTTGTTTCCTAGGCCCGTCTGTGATCAGGAAGGAAGCACTGGAATCTCTAGAGGAGTTTATGTTTTATTTGCTTACTTAGACTGATAGAAAACACCTGATGAAGAGTCCCTCTCCAGCATCCTTGTAAGCCCCACTCAGATATTGGAAGGCTGCTATGAGGTCTTCACACAGCTTCTCTTCTCCAGGCTGAAAAACACAGATTTTCTCAGCCTGTCTTCGTATGGAAGGTGCTCCAGACCTCTTATCATCCTCGTGGCTCTCCTCTGGACTTGCTCCAACATCTCCAAATATTTCTTATGTTGAGGATATCAGAACTGCACGCAGTAATCTGTAGGTGGAGCTTCACACTAGTATCTGCTTGGGAGCTTCCATGGAGCTGTTTCAAACAGAGATTGGGCACCAGGGTTGTAGCAAGTGCAGAGAAGGGACACAATCAATATCTAGTTTGTCACTCATTTAATGAGAAATAAAGGTAAGAGAAATTCATTTGGGTGTTGGGGTCCCACCTGCTCCAAGCTCAGGAGTGTTGTCTCCCGACTAAAAGGAAATGCAGCAGGAGGGCCAGGAGGCCTCCATGGATGGATAAGGAGCTGCTGAGTAAACTTAGAGGGGGAAATAGAATCTTAGAGAAAGTAGAAGCAAGGACAGATGGCCTGGGAAGAATACAGCGATCTTGTCTGGGAAGCTAGGGACCACGTTAGGAAAGCTGAGGCCCAGTTAAAACTGAGTCTGGCAAGGGATGTGAAAGGTAACAGAAAAGGCGTCTGTAGGTAGACTGCAAACAAAAGACAGATTAGGGATAATGTGGTCCCTCTCTGGAAGCTATCAGGAGACCTGGCTACCCTGGATTTGGAGAAGGCTGAGGTTCTCAGTGACTTCTTTCCCTCAGTCTTCACTGGCAAGTGCTCTG
The DNA here is from genome assembly GCA_009867235.2 of Psittacus erithacus. NCBI lineage: Eukaryota > Metazoa > Chordata > Aves > Psittaciformes > Psittacidae > Psittacus > Psittacus erithacus. Next base: position 17,116 of record WYDI02026051.1, read on the forward strand.
ACCATGCCACCCAAGTCTTGGAAGGCAGATGCAGGGACTGTGAGAATAAAGACCTTAGGCCCACTATAGGAGAGGATCTGGTTCAAGATCATCTGAAGAACCTGAATG
>WYDI02026052.1:0-76807 GCA_009867235.2 Psittacus erithacus
ACGCAGCCTTCTCTTCTCCAGGCTGAACAGCCCCAACTTTCTCAGCCTGTCTTCATATGGGAGGTGCTCCAGACCCCTGATCATCCTCGTGGGTAAAACTTCACTTCTACTTTTTTCCCTGAGAGCCTTTCCAATTGCTGTAGGCAGAATTTGCCACCAGTTTTACCCTTGCTGTAGAAGACTTTGTTAATGAGAATGGTTATTTGTAGAGTCATTTGACCACTTGTTAGGATTTGATGTCTTTTCTAGACAATGCAATGATAGCAAAATGTTTTTGTTTCTAAACAGGAGGCAGACTGACTGGTTTGCCCTGGTTTTGCTGTTAGTAATAGGAAACGAATAATTCAATGAAAGCCATATGCCTTTAGGGCAATTTTGTTGACAGACTCTGAGAGCACGTACTAATGTACTGCTTGACGTGCCTGCCTTAATTTGAGATTACAGATAATGAGCTGTTTCCCACATTTGCTCATGGGCCACTCTTTGTCTGACCTGAAGATCTAAGAGACAAAGGGCAGCAGGGAATCATGCAGGGAATCACACAGATCAGTTGTTACTTTCATCTCAGTGTGGTCTTTCTTTCATCTCTGACCGAATAGACAGGCCAAAGAAAGGGGAAAGCATTGCTGGAGAAGTACCGACAGACAAAACCAAAATGAAACAGTGTGTCGTAAATGTGCTGCTGGAGTCAATGGATAAAACTGCCTCATCCAGTGGAGTTAAACACATGGAAACTAGCCATCATTTTGGCCCATTTCCAAGAAAAAATGTTAAAAACCTAACTCAGGCCTTGATTCAGAAAGGTATCTTTGTGTAAGAAACATCAGGCATGTATGTGAGTGCTTTTCTGACTTGGGATCTTAGTAGGGATCCAGTTAATTGTAAGTAACTTTACCTGTCTGTGTGGAAGTCAAGACTTGTATGTACACATACAGCTGTTTTTGACTAACTCCTTTTTGTTCAGGATGAGGTCTTGCTGTGTTAATTGTGTATGTGTTATACAAGGAATCAGACTGCTGTTATGGCTCTTTGCTATGTAGAGAACATGCAAAACATTGGCTTAGGAAGGTAAATCTTTGGTGTTTCCTTTTCATGTTCAAAAGCACAGGACTTTACCACCAGCCTATATTATATATTAGATCTTGGGTCTCTGTTCCTGCTTAAACTGTGCATGTACAGGGACAAGCTTCCTGCGACACTAGCAAGAATCACAGCAGTGACCTCAGCCTAAATCCACATTTAAACATGAATACCTTCGCACTCAGGAGTGTTTGTATCTGGAATTTTGATTATTGAGGCTAGATACATTTTGAGTTCTTTTTTTGGACACCGGAGTTTAAGTTTCTTCAAAGCCAGAGATTTAGATTAGGTTCATGCTGTGAAAAGGTTGAGCTTCAATCACATGTTTTCAGGAGGAAGAAGTACAGAAATAACTCCTGCAGTTCTTAGAACTCGCAGTTGGCTTCCCTGAACCAGCTCGTTTATATAAAATAATTATAAGGGCACGTAGTGTTCCCATTCATGAGCTCCTGGTTCAGTGGAAGATTTTCTAACGGAAGCAGAGTGCTGGGAGGGCAGCAGCCCCCACAGCCAGCTCCATGTGGTGTGACGGGCAGAGGGCTGTGTCACCACATAGCACTTTCCCACCTTCCTTTTCCCCCCTCCATCAGCATTCAGCCCGGATAAGAGTGATAGAATATGACTTCTGGCCCTGACCAGGCTCTTTGGAGGCACGCTGGTGAAATATCAATAATGCAGAACTAAATGCTGCAGCAATGACTCAGTCCCTAAAGTCAGGGGAAACATCCCCTCACTGAGTGCTTGGTCAGAGGTGCAGGATGGTTTAGTCAATATTTTTTAAGCTACAGTTACCTGATGTACAGTGACTAAAGATGCCTTAGATTATGCACAGTAGAATAATAATCAATATTATTTAATTATACCTAAATCACTTTCTTAATCTATTTCTGATATATATTTTCTATCTCTCTGGGAGTGGTTTCTTTCAGACAGCGAAGCCAGACTGCTTCATTCACAGCTGGTCAGTTCTTGTTTCTTATGCATTGGCACAAAGGTGTGAAATCAGACTGGAAAATGGTTTTCCTCAATGGTTAGGGTTATCCACCACCGGCAGGAGCTAGTAAGGGGAGTAGTGAATTTGCCATCTTCTGGGGGCTGCAGGTCTGAGCTGCCATTCCAGAAGAGATGCTGCAGTCAGAATTACCGATCTCAGCACAAAGGTATGCAGCAAAATAGTTTGCAATATGCAGGCAGTCAGAGCCAGCTCTAATATTCTCCTGCTCTTTTAAAATCACTTGAATAAGCTACAGTGAATCGTTAGCAATTTCTAGTATTTTTTGTTGTGTCAAAAATTCCCCGTGAAATTTATTAGTTTGGGAATTTAGAAAGTGAAATCTAGAAACCGAAATCCTGCAAAGAGACTAGGCCAGATGAAAGCATCTATTGTGGGGTCCCCTCCCAGGATCACACCTCCAGCCCCCTACTCTGCCGCCCCACCTCTCTGGAACACTCTGCAGCGTTGTGCTAGTGCATTGTGAGCCAAGGAATGGTATGTTTAGACACCTCCCAGTCAAACTAGAGATCAGCCACTGTGCAATTGTGTACAAAACCAATAAAAATAAAAGATAATAATAACAGAACTGCTTGCTCTTATTTTATTCCACAAAAGGAAATGAACAAAAGAAAAGGTGGAAAAGGATCAGGCGTTCATCAGCTGATGGCCTGTGTTTATAGAGAGTGAGAAAGGATTTCTGGTTTTCACCCTTACCTATCTTTCCCCAGATGTAGAGATCCTTTTCCATCCCCACTGAGACTATACAAGCAATGAATAAGCCTGAAATTCTGCAGACATAAGGAGCTTACCATTGGCCTCATGTTGCAATTCTGCTGTTATTTGGGAGCACCCTCCAGTAGGCACAGAGGGTTCTGCTGCTGCCAGTGCTGCTTCTGGAGGGTGGCACAGGCTGGGAAGCTGTGTGGTAAGGACGCACCTTCCATCTCTGTGCAGGGACTGCTGATGCTCTTGGGAAGTTCTGCCTTGCTGGAAGGGCACCAGGCACCTTCTGCTTCCCAGAAACTTTTGTGACTTGAGAGGGAGAATCCAGGCACTTTACACCCTTAAAAGAGAGAGGGATTCCATTGCCAGTATCCCTGTCAGTGGTCTTTCCTTTAGCTGGGATTGGTGTTCAGGGAACTATCAGATCTTTGACTCATGGTGATGTAGTGCTTGGGGTTGGAAGGGACCTTTGAAGGTCACATATCCAACCCCCCTGCAATAAGCAGGGACATCTTCAACTAGACCAGGGTGCTCAAAGTCCCTTCCAGCCTGATCTTGAATGTTTCCAAGAATGGGACATCTCCCACCCCTCTGGGCAACCAGAGGTTTCACCTGTGCCAGGGTTTCACCACCCTCATTGTATCCTGTTCATTATTTAAGTGGCCAGTTCTCTGGGCTGCACTCAGTCCATGAATTGAACTATGTGTTTCTGTGACAGCACGTGAGGAGTGTTCACACATGGGAAATAAGGGATTTGTTTATTGTTTCAAATGTAAAAGCCTGTGATGCACCCTCTCAGAATGCTTAAATTAAGCAGCTTTCCTTACAGACTACACAAATACTATTATTTCCAAAGTTATATGGTCAGATTTCTATGTTTAATTATAAAAAGATGATGGAGGTGACTAATCTTTTCCACATTGGAGAAGAAAGATGCCAGAACTTTTCTTTTTTGCTGATAATAAAATAGGTGGTAGATTAAAAAAAAAACCAAGGAATTTCACCATTTTAGACTGAAAACCTATTCCGGAGTAGTCAGTGTAGAAAATGCAGCTGGTGAACACACTATGCATTAATACACTAGGAAGTTTAGCACCAGAATTAATCTGGAATTTGGGAACCTTGTTCCTGATGCGTGAATGAAGGAGGCAGATTCTTTCTTCTCCATGTTCCTTGTTTTCAAGCATAAATTTTGTTGTTGGAGAGAAACCTTCCAAAATGTATTTGGTTGTGCAGAAGAGCAATGAGATATGGTGGTGGTTTTGCAAACTACCTTTTGAATATGAACATGTTTGCATATGTACTTACAAAGTCTTGCAAGCTCAGTCTGGAAGCAGTATTTCAGACTAGATAGCTGAGAATGCTGAGCTCACCTAGCTAAAGCAAATGCCACCCGAAATTTGCTGTTAGGCCTTGCAAAATCTACAGCGTGTCCCAAATGTGTTTTTTAATTAAAAAGCACAATAATCTATTCAAATTCAAAATGATGCAACCTGACAAAGACAGTAGTTCTTTTATTTCAACTGGAATAAGCTAGTCTGTCTCTAGGAACTCATGAGATGGTCTTAAATATCTCTTATTGGCTCCTTTTCCTCACATTTTATTTTATAATAATGAAACTCATCATCTTCTAATGATCTATACCATACATTAGCCATTATACTGAACAAATGACAGCATAATCAAGCTGGTTTCTCTTACTGTTTTAATCCAATAGTTAGTAACAGCACAGCAATCACACAGAATCACAGAATCAGCTAGGCTGGAAAAGACCTTTAAGATCATCAAGTCCAACCACTCCTGTGCTTTCACATGTGTTGAGCCAGTGCTGATCTCAGAGCTGTGCTGGTGTGGGGGCTGAACATCAGCGCTCCAAAGGAGGAAAAGCTGTCTGAGGTTGAGAAGGAGCCCCAAGGCACTGACTCCATGCAAATCACTCTGGGGAGTGGGCATCAGTGCTGGCCAGGTAGAAGGGAGGGGGAAAAAACATGGTTTCACACGGCATGAAGGCATCAATCCATCTCCCTTCAAAGCAGGTGCAGAGATTTTCCCCACTCTTGTTACCTACCACAGGTTTGCTCCAAACTCAGTTTAGTGCCTAGTGCTCCCCCTGCTTCAACAGGCAGACAAGTTTTGGGATGCCAGAAAACCTTTCTCCATCCAATTACTGTGATCAAGGCAGAACCAATGCCAGTGCCATTAGGCAATGCCAGGCGCTGGCCATGCATTCTCACTTGCTGAGACTGCCTTCTTGTTGCTGCGATGTCCCTTTTGATCCCCAAGAAGCACAGAGGGATCTGATCTGTAACCTAGCAGGACCAGGACGCAGGTATGTCTTCAAGGCATCAGCTCTTCCTGTTCTGGTGACTTGACCAGCACGTAGAAGAAAACGGAGCTGTTTCAAGGCAAGCTGATTGAGGACCTGTAGCTCAGTTTTAGCAAGTTTATTTACCCTCACACCGAAGTGCACAACAGCACTCGCTCACAGGCCTCCCAGCATACTCTTGGCATCTTGTATTCTTTCAATTTCTTCCAAGTGTATATGTATCAGCTACTGTGCATTCATAACACCCTGGGTTTAGAAGCTATCCTGTGGTAGAAAGAATATATGTAATACTGTTGTCTCTGCCAGTGGTCGTAGGAGTGCATCTGTCAAACAAACTTACTTATGGCCATTGGGGTTTTCTAGTGATAAAACCTAGCAGTAGAATGACAGAGCGAGCATTTTCCTTTTCCTCTTGCTTGGATGATATTTTTTATACACTTTTATATGAAATTTTTTTAAATATTTGCTATTTTTATGTAGGGTTCTGGTTGGGTTTTTACCAGACCTTCTGGCTGTCCACAGGCCCAGATTCTCACAGGGGTATTTCCCTTCCCTTTTCTCCTCCCCAGTAGACAAAAGCCGTTGTGTTTGCAGCATCAGCTTGGAGCAAAATAACACTTTGGGCCTGATCGCTCTTTTAGTTGCACTGAAATCAAAGGAAGTTGCATGCAAAGTCCTGCTGGTCCCACCACTGGGACTGAAGATGAAATAACCTAAACATACACAGCTAATTGCATGCAGGGTGGTCTGCGTGAAGCCAATGCATCAGGGTGGTGCTGTCGTCTTTGCTGTGGTAGGATCTGCTTCCACCTCAAGGTGTTGAAATAAGACTACATCTCCGTCCTTGTTCTGATGCTGCTTCTTGTAGGCACTGCAGTCAAAGTCATACCCCAGCGCACTGACTACCTTCAGCATGGTGGCTTATATGGGGCAGGAGATCCCACTGCTCTTGTGGTTGACCCTACAGTGGCAGGTCTTAACTAATGTTAAGAAACTTTAAACCTATTGGTAGGCAGGATAAGGGGAAATTAACCAAATTCAAGGATCTTGGTCTTGTGAAAAATAACCTTTTCTCAGCTGGCATTCTGCAGGGAATTCTATGTATGAAGTTGAACATAAACTTTAGCGTATGTTTATATTAGCAGAACTGATAATGGAGATGCCTTTCTTGAACTGAACTAAAATAAACAACAGAAACCTGTTCTCTCCCATTTCCCAAGGAAAAAAGAGGCAGGTTATTTATTACACTGTTTTGCACCAGGGGCTAGACAAGAAGTTAAAATGCATGCTTAGAGCAAATCTCTACATGTTTGCTCCTGGGACGGGGTGGGCAGGGTAATGAGAAACAGCCTCTTTGGTTTGTTAAGACTCATAAGGAAGCAAACAAATGCAAACCTGCAATGAATGATGCCATTTGTAATGCCAGATATTCTCAACTGTTGTGAGAATAATTTTAAACACTATGTATTTATTGCTAGTTCCTTATTTGAAAGAAGAGGCTCGTGGACTCTGAATGTATAAACCATTTCCCAACATTCCAGTTTTTCTGTAACTGAGTCCATGTATGTTCATCCTATTATCAAATAAAACCAATGAGGTCTCTGCTCCATTTGAATTAAAGCTGTAGAAGGGTTCCTTTTATTCTGGTGCTTTCTACATCTGATCCAGGCATGGCACTTGTCATTTGATTTCCAGTGTCCAGCTCCCCATAGATTACTAGTAACAATCATCTTTAGTGGGAACATTGCTTGGACAGCAGTCATTGCTCATTCCCTGCCCCTGTGAGGAGGATTTGGTGGAATTACCTAATATCTAAACACAGGGAAACTGTATAGCTTATTTAAGGACCTCAAGGTAAATCTCTGCCTGTTTGGGGATTAGACATGCCAACCTCAACTTTCCCCTTTTCTCTGTTGACTAAAATCAGAGCAGAGAAGAGCATCTAACCCAACAACAGCCCACCACACTCGCGCCCACTCGAACACTTGATTGTGTGATGTTTTCTCTTGTGCCACCTGAAGCATGAGCATCAATCCCACAGGGCTGGTGTCCTGTGCTCCAATATTTCTTAGAGCCCTCTTCTTAAAGCTACGTCTCTACATAGCAGCTTCTACTAAATACCTTACCCCACAGGTAGAATCAGGCAATGTCTATGTGGTGGTCACCACACCACACAAGCGATGACCATAATTTTCCCATCTGCTGTTTTGCTATTTGATCTTTTCCTTAAAAAAGGGAAAAACTCATGATGAAGAGAGGCAAAGGCCAGGCCATTCTCTCTAAGGAGGATGTGCAGTTCAGGGATGTTCAATACAAGTGTGAAAGGTTTTGTTCATTCTGTTTTGCCAAAAATTCCAGTTTTAAATCATTCCTTTCCTCTCTGGGAGGTTCAGTGGTATCCTGAAGAACATGCAGGGTGCTCAGCACTCTACCTGCTTGTATTCTTATGCCTTACCAGCTTGGTTTGAATCTGCAAGTGCCTCTAGTCCAGTGCAAGTAGAGATGAAACCAACCTGCCACTTTGTAATAGATATTGAGGGTGTTGATGCAGTTGACCGTGATCTTCAAATCAAAACCACTGACTGCCACAGAAGCAAGAAGGGAGAAAAGATGGTTGAGAAAAGGCATCTGATGATTTGGGTGACTTACCTCTGCTTGCAAATACAGTATCAGAGTCCTTTCTCTGGCATGAAAGTGACAAATGTCCGGAGCCATTACCACCTGGTGGTTCCCAAAGTGATGCCAGCCACTTGCAAAACCATCCCAGACTCAAGGTAAGTGATGTGTAACTGCCTTCAGAGCCATGCTGGGCAATAAAACTGGTGTTTTCCAGTTCTATGGGACACGGAGGTAGCTGGAGGGAAAGCTGTCTGGGATCTGACAGCAGTTCAGAGGTCCAAAGCTTCTGTGGAACTTCCAGAATCAATAACTCGGGTGTCTCCACCCAAACCCTGGTAAGTGTAAGAGATGCCCAAGTACAAAGAAGAAAGGTATGTTTAGTATTGACGGAAAAGTCCCCAGAAGTGAGGCTATGTTCCCAGTTAGCCTCACCTAAAACCATGGATAAGAAATAGCAGAAAGAAAACAACAAACACCTTGTAGTGGTGGCAGCACTACAAAAAGCATTTGAATGGCTGGTGGGACTCTGGTTCATCCATCTCTGCTGAAACTACTCTTTCTTTTCAAAGGTCCAGCACGACGTTCAGCTGACTTCCCAGGCTTTGGCTCCTCTGCAAACCACCTTACATTGCCAGGTCAGTCAGTACCACCTCACTTTTGTTTGCTTATATGCACAGCTTTAGAACAGTCACTCACAGTGCCTGCTATCTGGGAGATGGACATGAAGAGATGACTTCCTCTTCAGGTATGGCATGACTTCTACACATAACATTAAGCAAGTTAAACACATTCACTGGTTAAACCCATTCACTGGGGTTGAACAAATGAACTGTTGTTTTTAATGGTCTTTACTGCATGGCAGGATTATTTTTGCCCAGAGAAGCTGTGGCTGCCCCATCCCTGGCAGTGTTCAAGGCCAGGTTGGATGGGGCTTGGAGCAACCTGGTTTAGTGGAAGGTGTCCCTGCCCATGGCAGGGAGTTGGAACTGGATGAGCTTTAAGGTCCCTTCCAACACAAACAGCTCTGGGGTTCTGTGATAAATACCTTATGTTTTGTGGCTTGCAGTGCAGGCTTCACAGACTATTTAAATTCAATTGGCAAGTTAATTTGGGCCTTTATCATGTGGACACAGATGCTGAAGGGAAAAAGTAAGGCCATTTTATGGACTGAATCATAGCTCTTTTTGTGCCCTTCCCTGCACAAATGTACCAAATCCTGCTGTCTCTATTTCACCATGATAACTGTTTTCTCAATCCCTTCATCTTTGTCCCACACAACTGTCAGAAGAAAGGGAGGTTATATGGAGCAGTTACACAAAATAACAGCTGAGTCTGAACGAGATATTATCTTGCATGCACATGTGCAGGGCATTCATATATGTATAATTCACAGTATCTGAAAGAAAGAGCAAGTCTGCAGGAAGATAACAAGAAATCACCAAGAAAAAAACCCCAAACTTCCAGCAAAGTCCTTAAAAAGTTTTACTATGGAAGTTGCTGTCAGTGGTTGCTGTGCCAGCAGATGAGGTATGGTGTGCTCCATATATAGATGTGCAGTATCATGTTTCTGTTCTCCAAGCTGTTCATGGCATGATGCTCTTTCACAGCCACCACCTCAGCAGATTGTTTCCCCAGGCACAGCTGCAGCCACTGCTGGGGTGTAAAAGAAAGAACAAGCAGGGATGTGAGACCTATTCTCTACTTTCATTGCCTGATGGTAGCCATGATCTTTAAAAAGGAGTTATTTCCTTAAATGAAAAAAGGGAAGTTCAAGCCTTAGCAGCACCAAGGTTAGAAACTTGTAATACATCACTCCATGCATGAAGCACCTGAGAATCATAACCTATTGAAGCCTACAGAAACCCTGTGAGGTAAGTGTGCTCATTTTTACTCCCATTTTACATGTGGAGAAGCTGGGGTGAATGTTATAGTCCAGGTCACATAGGAAGTGAGTGAGAAATCTGGGAACTAACCTCTGGAGCCTGAGAGAGTCTTCTCCCCATCACTTTGAGTCACTAAAGCCTGAAGAAACTAAATGTCATGGATGTATTTTATCAACTCCTGTATGAGGATAATAAACAGCACCGCCAGTGTTCTGGATAAACCCCCTTAAACCTATTAGCCAAGTCATCTCTGCTGGCAACAACTGCAGTAAAATTCCAGTTAATAATAAATATTCCCCCATGCTGAACAATGGAAAATCCAATAACAGTTTGGCTGAATCCATGCTGAGTACAGAAAATGGAATTAATCTGAAAGGTGGATGTGCCTTAAAGAACAGTAGCTCACCTGGATATTTTTCAAGCTTTTAATGAATGTCAGTCTAGACTAGTTGACTATGCAGAAATCTGGATGTGGACCTCTGAAGTTTATGAAATCCATAGGTTTTTTGTTTCCCAAAACATTTTAGAGTATGATTAATCACTTAAAGAGTTTACCAAGATGAGAGTGTGACTCTTCTAGCCTTTGATGTTGGCTAGCTCACACAGGGGAATCCTTTTTGCTGCTTAGGATTCATGCTGAGAGCAATGACTTTAAAGTGCTTGTCATGCTAATTATTGACTTAGTACTTGATTTTTTTTGCAAATAATAACTAAGCAGAAGACAAATACATTTTGGTCATGTTGGAGTTTTTATTCTACGTGTGTAAAGATGTGAGAAAGCAAGACATAGATTCAAATAAACAGAGTCAAGAAGCTGTAATAGTCAAATTCATTTGTAGCCCACTTGTGACTTTCACAATGACCTGTAGTTTACTGGAAAATCATATGAAACCCGTCAGATCCACTTCTTCCTGGATTCTAGGAAATGTGATCTTAATCTGCAGTTATTGTCTTACAATGACCTTGTTCAATGGTCTTTTGAAAACAGTGCGATGTTTAGCTGTCTGCATATAGCTAGGTAAGTATAATGTTTCTTCTTCATTTGTACTTTTGGCACTTTCATCTTCTGTCTAAACTGTTGTTTCCCAACCTTGAGCATGTTCCTTGGTATTCACCTGCATTTGTGTAATCTTCTGGGATGCTGGAATAAGGGCATGATTTCAAGATCAAGTATTCCAAAGGGTTGAATTGCCCAAATTTCAATTTTGGAGATGTCTGTGTTTCATTCTAGAGTTTTACATCTATATTTATGATTAATGTCCCTGCCTGTGACAGGGGGTTGGAACTGATGGTCTTTAAGGCCCCTTCCAACCCAAACCCTTCTGTGATTCTGTGATCTTTTTTCCCCCTGAACCTTTTCCTAAACCTTTGTAACTACCCATTAACCTAAAAGAGTCCTGGCTTTCAGGCTGAGGAACCCTCCTTTGCACAGATAGGCTGTGCTGAGTGGGATGGATGCAGCTTCCAAGGAATTGATTTCTTGCCTAGCAGTGAGTCAATGCTAGGCATGGTAACCATCCTTCTTCCTTTGTCACTACCAGCCATCAAACCTCAGCTGTGGCATCTCAGGAGGCCCACTCATAGCTCAGGAGACTATTTCCCAGCCTCTCGCAAGAAACTGGAGGAACACCCCTTGAGATGTAAGCTGCTTGACCAGAGGGGAAGGATAAAGAAGATCCAACATATTTCCCAGAGCTGGAATAGGAAATAAAAGAAGAGATAAAGAGGAAGGACACTCCTCACAGCTGGACAAAAGACAATGTGTAACCATTGCACAGGCCATACTATGTTGTACAGCAGCTGCAATTCTAGATAAAGCAAGTGTATGATTTAGCTAAGCAGTATAATGGACATTTTGCTAGAAATGTTCACAATAGACTCCTTATTATTGCTGCAGACACCCACTTAGTACTAAATTATTGGGCTGTTACCTTAAAAGACGTGATTGTATACCACTATTTCAAATTGAGGAAGCCAATGCTTTCCTAGATTGTTGGGGTCCTTACAGTGTTCACAATGTGACCTTCTGCCTACCACAGGTAAGACAACAACTCCTGTTTCCAACAGCATGGGAGTACAGAACTCAGTACTAGCTGTACTGAGAAGAAATGTCCCAAATGTCACAGTATGATCCGTGTTCGGGAGGTTGAAGGGAGGAGGTTAAAGTACAAATAATCCTCTTGCTTCACTCAGTGGAAAAAGAAGACACAGCACAGCACTGAAACTGTTCTTTGCACAAACAATGATGAATGTTAAATAACACTGATTGTCTTTTGTGGCGTTCATTCAGTTGAGTTTGATCCCCTGTGTTCTTTTGGCGCACAGTGTCCCATGGGCCTGAGTTTCATAGCTGCACATGCTTCTTCTGAAAAGGTTCCTCTTGCCCCCAGATTTTACACTGTGAGAAACAGTGGAAATAACTCTGCTCTTTCTCTATATCTTCTTTTCTCTGTCTTTAAATCTCTTACAGAAAAAGGAGGGTGAGCACTGCACACAGTACTTCAGATGTGGATGTGAAACAATGTAATGATATTTTCTTTTCTATCTTCCATGCGGTTCCAAATACTTTTTAAAGTTGTTTTTCCCTTTTTGCACCTCCTTGAGCACGGAGTAGTAGTTTCTGCAGCATTATCTATAATGAATCATAATTAATTTATAGCCCAAATGCGCATACGGAGTTGGGGAGTTGGAGTTGCCTTTCCGTGTATGTGTTGTTCTGCACTTACCAACATTGAATTGGTTTTGGCAATTACACTGAAGGATGCTACTGCTGCTGCTGCTTCTTTTTTTTAACCTTACATCCTTCATTTCTGTTCCCTGTGTGTTTTCTGTGTTTTCTTCTTTCATCAATACCTTTTCCAAATCACATCTTTGGGATAATAATGTTAAATGGCAGAGAGGACAGTCCTCCTTTACTGTGAATGCTGATCAGTTCACCCCACTCTCTCTTCTTTTGTCTTTCCCCCATTGGTTAACCAGTTATTTACCCATCTTAATATTGTATGTTATGATGTTCTTTCAATCCATGACAAGCTTTGGAGCAGGACCTTATCAAAATGGAAAACAGCAAACCATTGTGGGCTGCTCCAAGGAAGTGTCAAAGATTTGTGAGGCAAAATTCCTCCCATAAGAATTAAGCTGACCCCTCTTTAAGTATCCCTGCCGATTCTATTGTAGATAGTTCACTCACTGAGAGTCACAGTCTGTTACACACACTACAAGTTTGTAACTATGTCCAGCATCGAAACTGCACCAGCTGGTGTATTTAGCACTGCTGTGTGACAGCCGCATTAAAATCGTGGCTGAAAAGGGACTGGGTGTTTTCCCAGTGTTATGGATGTCCCTTCCTCCCCTAGAAAAGATCACTACAATTCCATGCATGCTCACCCTGAGGCCTGATGCCGTTCCACAGTGTTTTGCTGCACTGCCTGAAGGCTCCGATGGCACCTTGTTTCTTGTATCTTTATCTGGTTTACCCTGTGTGTCATGTCTGTGATTTTGACCTTAACCACCATCAGGATTTGTGACTCCAGCAGCCAGGCTGGGTCACTGCCTAAACTAAGTGCAAAGAGGAATGCACTTTAAAGCTGCCTGCTCATGAAATGTGATTTATCTGTAGGAATTCCCTGAGAACTGTGTTTTGCTTATAGAATACCCTGAAATGTTTTACGGAAACAGGCTGCATAGAAATGTAAAATTATACTGTCTTTCCAAACGTGTTTTCTGGCTGTGTCCCTTAGGACACCTTTGGTTAACACTTTACCTAACAGAGACCCATCTAACTGTTCTCTGGAGAAGTGAACAGCGCTGCAGCATTTGCAGAAATTGAAAGGGGATCCTCTTTTTGTTTTGCCTTTCATTATAACCAGCAGTTTATTGGGATTATTGATTTTGTGTCACTGGCATCTCATGAAGGCTGTGAGTTTTGTCTTTGCACTCCTGGTCCACACTCTCTCCCTTGCCATGAAGCAGAGATAACTTGCTGTTTTGAATGCACTGCTGTGCAGTCAAGGCACAGGGGAATGAAACAACCTAACTGAGGCGTCATGGGGAGTGTATGTGACTCCCACAAATGTAATGTAGTTCTGATCTCAGGATGTCTCTTCCCTCTTCCAAAGCCTGAGGCTTTTGGCCTAAACAAAATACTGTAAAGCAGGTGGGGAGAGGATGTTTGTGCAGGCTGTTCCTTGTAAATATCAGATAAAGCAATTCCTGAGCAGAACTAGGTGTGCTGGTAGCACCCTGACGGATGCAGAGAGCTGTGTGGTGGAGTGGATGGGCTCATCCTTTCAGTCCAACCCTGACATCTAGTGTACGCAGAAGGGAAATTTTCTGAGAGTGAAGTGCAGCGGTGAAATCTGTGTTGCCTGGGGGAGGCCTGGCTTTGCCACGCACTCGTCTTTTTCTGCAGTGATCATTTCTGAGACAACTGCTTGTTGCCAGCACAGAAAGAAGTCTGAGTAATCCGTCCCTCTTGGAAAGTCTTATGAGCTTAGACTTGCGATGCCATTTAAACTTGCTATGAATTACTTGTTGCAACTATCAACACTTGCAAATTTAGCCTTTTATTCTGTTTAGGCCGTTTGTGAACTGAGTCTTTGCTCTAATCACTGGATCACGTTGCTATGGCAAGAAAGTTTGGTGCTTTCTTATTTGTGAGGGAGCTGTTTGTTTATTATTTTAGGAAAGGATTAAGTCTGAATTAAAAATCTAAATGTCAAAATCCACAGTGAGTGAGGCATGGAGAGACTTTAAGTATTCATTCCTTATATTCCATGTATTTCTATGTCTACACAAACAGGGACTGGAAAGGAAAATTGGCTCAAACATCCTCAAGGGCAATTGCAGCAGCCAGAGCAGAGACGGAGGACAAAGGGGAGGAGGAAGAGGAAGGAGGAGTTGTGGCTCAGCAGCTTAGATGGACCTTTCCAGTTCTTTAGGTCATGAAGTAGCCTCTTGTCCTGTCAGTGGGTACCACTGGGAAGAGTCTCACTCGCTCTTCTTTACTCCCTTCCATCAGACATTTACATACATTGATAAGATCCCTTTAAGATTTCTCTCCTGCAGGCTAAACAGAATATAGAAAAGCAAACCTGGGACAGGTATAACTTTGTCCTAGATGCTAAAACCACCTGGGGGCCTAAAGCCTACTTTGAAGGTTGGAAAAGACTTGACAGCTTGGAAAAATCCAAAGCTCATGGCAATGTGTCTCACAGTTATAAATACACAGCTTGCATTTTACAGGATCACTGCACCTGTAAGAATAAGCACAAATGGTCCATCAAAAATGCTTCTTTTGTTTCTGGAATGTGCTTCCTAATTTTGCTGCTGCTTTTCCATCAAAGTCCGTGTCTTTTTGGGATTCTTCAGGGTATAAGGATGGATTAAGCTTCCCTTCACAGCTCCTGAGTCCAACAGACTGGCATGGGTCCCTCCCACAGGACCAATAGCCAGTGTCACAGAGTAGAAACTGGCTTTTAATGTTCACTATTTCTATCTGTAGAACTACATTTCCGAATACTGGTATTTCTGTTTGCACAGCCTCACTCTAAGAGGCCCGTGGCTTTTGGGGAGATGTAAGTGACTGAATAGTATGTGTTTATGGACTTATCTAAATGGAAGTGAGAAGCCAGTATTTCTCATTTGCTTCACTGACATGCGCTTCTGATTTTGGCTTGTAGATGTAGTTGCTGGGCAGTCTTTCTGCATACAAATATACTGTAAGGTCATGCATGGAAAATGTAATCTCAGAGGGTAGGAATGACATAGGACATGCAGGAAGACAATCGGTTATAATAACCAGCCACATCTATTTAATTTAAGTGGTTGAAGCATTCTACAAAAAACGATTTATTAACTGGTAAGACAAAATTTCAACCAGACAAAATTTCAGTGTGTTGCTAACCTCAATGCATGCAAATGCTGCTTTAGCTGTGAATAGGGTGAGTTAGCATCATGGGTGTTGCTTTGGATTTGTCTCTGCTGGGGCTTAGCTGGGCAAACCACTTAACCTCTGCACCTCCTGTTTAGCACTACAGAAATACATCCTCTTCAGCTGGGTGATGGGCTTTCTTCAGTCCTTTGTTGACAGTGCAAGGCCATTAAATCCCTTTGTCCCAAGTCTATTGTAAATGGAGACCTGTCCCTTAGTTTCTAGGTAGAGGTTAATTGAGAATTCCCTGCAAAAATATTGTCTATTTACAGCCTCCTGACTGCAGCCAGTCTTTTACCCACTGACTGGAGCACTTCATTACCTCTGAGGACTTGGAATGGTTGTCCTGGCCAGTGCAGACTTCTGGGGGGAGATGCACTTCCAGCTGAATATCTGAATGCAGTCCAGCTACTAAGGCCTTCAAGCAGCCCATGCGTATGTGCAGGCACCGTAAAGTGACTTCACTCTGGAGCATCCCAGTCCTAAGAGTGCCATAGAAAGGCTTACCCTGTTTCTGTGTTTTCTGTTTCCCTCTGGTTTTGCTGTAATGGCCATGGGGGACCCTTGTGGACACTCGGTACAAAAGCATTTCTGCCCCAGAACACACCAGCTCCAGCCATTTGCCTAGGAGAGCAATCTGTGCAGTTTTAGCACTATCTGGTCTTAAAGGGAGAGTTCAGAGACCAAAAGGCAATAAATAAACCCAATAAACAACATTGAGGCCATTGTACAGTCCACACACACTTCTGCAACACCTAGAGGCTTTGTTCTGGGGAAAGGGGCAATGTTAATCTGATTTGAAAAAGATCATATTTGATTGCCAAATAAAGTAACATTTAACACTTTCACCAAGTGCAGTGAGGCAGGTGAAAGCTTTGAGAAATGATTCTTCACACTACTTCCCAGGAACATTGCAAAAAAACCCCTATTTACTTAATTGATCAAGTGAAAAATTACTTTTTAGTCACTCATGTTGCTCCTGGGTGAAAAAACAGTAAATGCTGAATTACCAGGCTATGAATATGAGATTTTAAATGAACTGCAGCAAATGATGTATGTTGCAGCATTTTTTATGGCTGGGCTTCAAGTTGATCTATGCAAGGATGGTAAATTAGGCTGCTGTGCCGTCAGAGATGTCAGTGGGACCATAACTCCTCTTTGGGGAAGAACATATAGTGGTAGGCTTAAACGGGGGTCTTTTTATTTCATATTAAGCTGTGTCAGCATTCCCGAGGCTTGGAAACAAATCTTCTTCAGAGCAGTGAAGTCAGTCACATCCTATTTGTGCTCCTGCTTTGTGTTGGTAAGGGTCTTCATATCTAAACATGTACATTTTTCAGCTAATCCACTGCTGATGCCCATTTGAATCTTTTTGGGACTCCACGCTTTCACTCTTGCTGTACTGTGCATTGAAAATGTTCACTGACTTCACTGATAAAGCTTGACTTGAATCATGTGTATCTCTTATTGTGTACTTGCTGTGACATCCTTCACTGTGAACCTGACATGAATGTTGTTACATGCACTATTGATTATTTTTAAAACATTAGCTCATCTCGCTGATTGGTTAACAGGATAAAAACCAAATACCTCTCCTAGGTGCCAGGCATCCCATCAATAATATAGCTGGCCTATTGTAGGCTTTAATACACAATTATTTATTATAAGCTCATTGATTACATCTTGAAGCTGAATACCTATGAGTGGATTGCGTGCTCATGAAAGGTGCTGGGTCAGTCACTGTGGCAGATGAAGTCCAAACTAGTGTGCTCCTTAGCTGTCTGCCTAAGGGTGTTAGGAAGATGATAACTAAATTCAGTCTGCCAGGCTAGGTAGATAATCTTTAATCTCTCTGCTGAGGTCCCTAAGGGCCCAGCCAGCAGTGCTGCCCCACCTAGTGCACAAAGCTATTAAGGTAAGCACAAAACTACCCAGTTCTACCTATTTTGTGTAATATTCTGCAAGTACCTGTCTCTGTACAAATGCTGAAGGCTGTAGCCGGCTGTGAAAACAATTCTTGATTGAATCAATGAGATAAACTGTTAAAAAAAAGCAGGGTGCTGTTCCACCTTGCAGCGTGTGTATGCCATTGAGTAACTACCCCTTTAGCTCAATTTTACTCTCCTGCTGTGATTTTTAATCTTTAATTTTTTAGTTAGGAGATTTTCTTCATCTCCTAACTGACAGCCTAGGACTCAAAAAGCAGATGTTAAAAGAAAAAATATGGAGTGAAAAGCCATGGAGAACTAGTTTGTCTCCCACTAAACCAGGAATAAAACCTTTGAGAGAAAAAAACCCACAATGGTCTGCACTGGTGTAACAGGCAGGCATAGCACGTCCCATGTTTCTCTTCTGAAAGCTCTGCCCTCTATCCTGCTTGATGTGACAGTGCTGACAGCCCGTAGCTGTTAGGTTTTCATTCTGTGGTAAATCTACCCTTTTCTCCTCACAAACACAAACACAAGTCACGAGCAGATACAGAAGAAGCGTGTGCTTTGCCTTTCAGGGATTCTAGCATTGATTCCTTCCCTCTCCATCTGTCCCATCAGCCTTGCATGTGCGAATTTTCACTGTGGTCAATGATATTCCAGCAGAGGAAAGCTGGACAAACAGGGTGAACTTATCAGGAGAAAAATGCTATTATTTGAATCACTAGCTGATGTTTTATTGCTCTGTGCTACCAACCACTCTGGTATCTAGTGCCAGGTACACTTGACCGGTGGTGTCCCTTTGTATTAACCCTTATCACCATGCACAAAGCTCGTTCTGATCCGAGGTGGATTCCTCAGTGACAAAAATCCTGGGAAGCCACTTTTAGCAAACTGAGAGGATCCTTCCATGTGTGAGTGAAATTTCTGTCATCATCTCCTATGATGCTTGCTGGGATTCCATGAGATGCAGATAAGCACTTGAAGATAGTTTAAATTCAAGTGCATGCTTGAGAGAATTATTATCTACAGAAATGAAAGGACTTTTTTTTACTTTCTATGTACTGCCACTTTGAATGACCCGGAATTATTTACACTGCATTACTGGAAATATCCCTATAATCTTAACTGGGGATTGCGTCTCCATCCTTTTCTTCATCTTCCATAATCACTGTTTGCTTTTCTTCCGTAAGCAGCTTAGTGCCTTAAAAACAGAAGGACACAGAAAACAAAACAAACAAACAAAAAGAAGACAAAGGAAAGAGAGAGAAAAAAAAGAAGTTGATTTAAAATATCACTTCTTTAGAAAATATCCAGATAGGAATCTCTCAGTCCTCTCTAATTTCTTGATGCTAATGTAGTTTTCCAGCATCATGGGAGATACTTGTGCTACCCGTGGAAAGAGACACTAAGTTTCATCTGGGAACCTGTTTGTCAAAAGGGTGTGGGAAGCTAAAAAAGAGCTTACATGATGAAATAAATACCATGATTGATCTTTGTGACTGAGTCAGCTTATGTGAATGTGTGTATGTTTTCTATAGGTATATAGCATTATTACTTAGATCTTGCCGAAAGAGCCAAGTGTTAGAATACCCACATGCCAAGTGCCATCCCCACTGAAGTTATATATGCCTGGGCAAAGGCAACTGAATTAAGATCAATGTGAAAAAGGACTCAGGTTCTGGATCATGCCTTCCACAAATCTCTGTCTCTCTCCCTTCTATCTCTCTCTCTTTCTCTCCTTTATAAAAGCAGTAAGTCCACCCCTTAAGGATTTTGAAGCTTTTATATGATACCAAGATACCACAATTATTGTAACTGCTCTCTTCATTAGAGATTAAATTAATAGAGTGAAGAGAGGACAATATATTAACTAGAAGATGTTCTTGATCCCTATTTTAACATATTCTGTTGGTTTTGCCTGCTACCAGTAAAAAACAAGTGACCTGTAAGAGAGATTTTATGCCTACATTCCTTGGTGTGGAGGTTAACATAGTCTAAAAACAGGATGAGGGTTACCATTGTGTCAAGACCAACAAAATCTCAGCCTAATTCGGTCTCCTACTGTTTGCTCTCAGTCTGTGCTAACCAGCTGAGTTGTTCTGTCAAACCAACCTGTTTTGCTTCTTTCTGCATCAAAAGCCCTCTCACAGAGAAGGCTTTCAGTCTTGATGAGGTCTGAAAATAGAGCAATACCACACAGGAAGATTTTCTTCAACTTTGGAGGCTTGTCAAGAGCTTATGAGTTCATGGAAATACTGTCTTATACTGCCCTTCGTTTAAGTTAGCTGCTGCTTCATTTCTATGCAGTTCTTGTGAACCAGCTGGTTTCAGCGAAACCATGAGATAGGCTGAAAGGCATGAATGAATATTATTTTGAAACACAAAAGACATAATTTTTTTCAAGCAACAGTTGAGAAAACACCATTGTTAACTGCAAAGAATACGCTGGTTTGTGGGGATGGATGTGAATGTTCCCCACCCAGACTTCTATTCACATAGGCAAATACAGACACTTCTTTTTCCACTGTTGTCTTTGGGGGTTGGGTTGTGTGTTTTTTAAAGGGGAGTGGGTTTTTTTGTGGTTGTTTCCCTCATAGAGCATTTGAGGAATGAGGAAAACATAACTAAAATATGCTTAAAATCGAAACTACAGTGATCATTTGATGGGAGCTTACCTGTTTGGGGGTAAACTCAGGAACAAGGGATCAGGAATGTAAGTTAAATAAAGCTGCACTGTGCTTTGTGATCATGTACGCTCTCTTATTTAAACTATGAAGTGAGGAAGGAAAAGTATGTTTATGTAATTCTGATGGTTATAGCACATAAACCAGACCTTGTAGAGCAGATGCTAGAGACAGCTGGGAGGTAGCAGCCAAGCAGAGGTCCCCAGCTCTCAGCTGGCCCCACATCAATAGCATACCAGACGCTTACCTCAATCAATAGCAAGATAATGCATCATTATCAATAAATCACTTTGGTGACTGATGAACTCCAAAGGTTTCCAGTAGAGCTCAGGATTCAAAGCTCAGAGTTGGATCTAGCCTAGAGCTGCAGGTTATTAACTTTCCAGCCCGCCAGTAACTTCAAGGACAACTACGTGCCTTTAAAATTAGCCTTTTAATGCAAAACAGTGCAAAGGGGATACAAATGTGATGTTGAAACTAGAGTTATTTTTGTAACACTGGGAAAGGATTTTTTCCTTTGATACAATGCCACTGATCACTTATGGAGAAAGTGTGCTTCACTGAATGCAGTTTGGGAATTCTAGGCTTAAAGGAGCAGGATGTTGTATTTGGGGAACATTTGTAAGTCAGTATTTCGCTGACTACTGTTTAAGTAAATCACTTAACCTCCCTGCCCGTGTTTTCCCAGCTGTGTGTATTATGAAATGCAGATCTGTTTTAAGGATTTCTAGGTGGTTCTGTTAGTATCTGCCAAGGGATCTGATCTGACTTAAGAAAGCAGAGTAGAAATGCAGTGTAGTCATGTTTTCCCAACAGAACTTGCAACCTCTTGCAATTTTATCTAGAAACTAGGCCCTCAAAGGTTCACAGAGACATGAGAGCTTCTGTTACAAAGCTCAACTGCAGGCAATAGAAGAAATTGGCTTAAATCAACCATTTGCCCAGTGCCACCTAGATCTAAGCCACTCCTCCTGGGTTATGGAATCAGAAACCCGTCAAGATTGCACCAGGTCCACCTGACTACCTACAGACAACACCTGCAGCTGGGCTGGGAGAGCATTGATGTGCTCCAGATGCGTCACTTGCACAGGAGAAGGGCAAGAGGGGATATTACACTGCTGTGTTTCTCCTGCATCACTCAGAGTTTTAGGGGGGGAGGATGATATTATCCTAAAGAAACAATCTTAACTGGTTTTCTATGGCATGAGGAAGAACAAGGGTTTGAAACTGTGGATTTATGAGTTATCTCTGATCTGATTAAGAAACCTCAAGCAGCCACATTTCAGGAACCACGTTCCCATATTTACACATGTATTTACATTCTTGCTCAAACCCACAGGCCTGAAATGCTCCAGCTAATTGAATATATTGCTAAGTGGGGATATGTGACAGTGTCCCAGAGCTGAGTATGGGCTTTGGATCATATTCAAATCATTCGCTGTCATGTGAGAGTGAAAAAACCACCATTAGAATGGTGATTGTGTTTTGTCTTCTTGTCATTGGAGGAGACCTCTGCTCATGGCTCACTTGTATACACATGGAACAACATGCCACTTCAGTAGGAGTTTGAAGGTTATGTACATTTAGAAGTCTGACCCTTCTGGGGAAGAGTTTTGTGATACTCATCCTTAGACATTTAAGCTAAATATCTAAATTTAGCTAAACTTAAAATTCTAAATTTTAATGTCAAAATTTAAAGCTGGATTTAGGCTAAGGACTGATTTCCTTAGGCTCTTTCTGTGGACAACAGGTAGCCATGGATTTCTCCGGATAGCAACATTCAGATCATAGAATCATAGAATAGTTAGGTTTGGAAAGGACCTTAAGATCCTAATTTAGCAGCCCCCTTTCTGTACCTGCATTTCCTATTTGGATTGGGCTTTTGCAAGGTGTAAAACTGATTCTGCTAGCCTGGATCATGTGACATCTAGTAGATAACATTGGTTTACATTACGTTTTATAAGCTATTTGACTTACTTTTATTTGTGGTAGAAAATCTTTCTGAGCACCCATCCTAGAGTGCTCATAACCAGCTGGTCAAAAGGGAGAGGATAACGCAGCTGCCATTCTTAGCTACATTTACAACAAAGCTGTTTGTGTGGACAGCTGCTTAAAAAGATAATCTAGTAATTAAGTTCTGTTACTACAAACAATTAAGTGGAGTTTTTGAATTGGCATCTGAAAGTGGCATTTGGGAGGGATCTGAAGGAGAAATGGTAGAAATGGGGACAAACCTCATTAGCAGGTCACAAGGGATACATGCAGCACACATGCAAACAAGGCCAGTAACAGCAGAACAGGGACAGAAAGCCCTGTCTTTCTGGGCTTCTCAGGTCTCCAAGTCTATAATTCAGATTCTATTTTGCACAGCAGTTTCACAAGAAAGCTCAGTTTGTTTGTGCTCTGTCTGCTACCTGATGGGATAACCCTGAAAGTAAACAAGTAGTAAATATTGGAGCAGTCCTTAGCCACAACGAGTCATTTTTTCATAGCAAGTCATGGAACCACCACTGGCAAATTTCAACCAGCAGAATGCTGTATGGTGGTATGCATCTTGAAACGAAAATATGCATCCTTGGAGTAGGGAGGGAGCGAAATTCAGGCATTCAAACACACAGGCTACTTTGCCCCATTACGGGCACGAGCCTGCCAGAAATGGTCAGTCACTAGAACACAGACCTAGAATACCGGATCTGGAAAAGTTGTGCACAAGGAGAGGCAGCGTTTAGCAATCTGCTTTGAATCCATGCTGAGTGCTGGAGGATGGCTTCACCAGCAGGCAAGCGTTGGAAGTATAATTGAAAACAACTGAAAGCTGCATCCCTAGCTAGTATTAATAATCAACATCTACACCTTCAGAAGTATTGATGAACTGAGGCTCTTCTGTGACAGAGGAATGCGGAAAATGTGACAAAGGGTCTTAAGGACCAAAACACGGCTGGCCTACTTCATGTGGTCACCAAGTAAATTAGGTGCTGCACTGTGTATTATGCCAGAAGCACAGAGCTGTCTTTAAGGTGCTGTTGATGAGAAGTTCATCACAGTTTGGTTTCCTAAGTGCAGTTAGAGACTGTGGAATTAAGAGAAGGTTAATCAGCACAGCTTTGCTCCAGGTTGTTTAAGGCAGCATGAGCCACTGTTGGTGCTGGTGACCTAAAAATTTGCATGTGATCAGGTTTGAAAAGCAGGGCAGTTGTTGGCCTTTCACAAAAGTAGCATTGTATTTGCAGATAATCAGGTGACCTAATGTCTTCTCTTACCCCCCTTCCCTTCTATCCCCAGAGCATGAGCAGGGGAAACAGAAAAGACTTTCCACGAGCCACCATTGCTATTATATACATTGACCAAATAGGTCCAGCTCAGCAGGAACTGCGAAGTACACTGGGCATAGCAACCTCCTTTCAGCCTCCTCCCAAACACACCTCTGGCACTACCCAGTGTTTTCTTCTTGTTTGGAGGACCTTTACATAAATATTCTCTTACCTATAATCAAAGGTGGGATGTGTATTGCAGGCGTATCTTTTCTCCTGGGCTTTTTCTGCTCCAGTTCAGTGATCTGAGAGCCTGGATTCACTCTCTCTCGCTGTGGCTTCTCTGTGATACCATACCTTTTCAGCAGGCTGTCAGAAAAGTCTGAAAGTATGCCTGCAGGTGAGTTAAAAAACACAGCAAAAAAGAAAATGTCACTTAAGCCTTGCTCTCATCGGAGAAAACAGGCACTTGTGCAGCTTTCCCAAAGACTACTCTGAAGTAAGGCTGCTGAGTGCATGATCTGCTCTACATGGTGTACCTACTCTTCAGGTTTTGCCGTAGTGTACATTTCCTCCAAGTCAGTTTTATCCCATAGGCTAATGACAGTGATGCTATCAGGCCTGCTGGCTTCTGGTTGTACTTAATGCACTAAACTGCAGCCCATCAGAAATTGTGGTAAAGATGAGGGCAATCTTCTATTCCAGAAGCTTAAACATCTCACCAAAGTAGCTAAATCCCATGGATGCTTAAAGCCTTTTCTTGGGAGCAATGTGACCAGACAGAAATGGCCTATTTTAACCAGTGAAATAATGCTTTATGGTATAGCTACTGCAGACACAAAATGCAGCTGTCTAGCCTCTGAACCACTCTTCTCTAAGAGGAAATTGTTGGGGAGATTATACATATGAAAGCTGAACAGAGTCAATATCTGGATTACAAATACTGGCAAATCCCAGCTTCTTGTTCTTGGTGACTTGTTGTTGGTATACAGGGGACCATGCAAGTAGTTACTGGCTATCTGTGTATGTGCAATATGGGTAGAAGAGCATAGCTCTCTCCCCAGAAAGCATAAGGAGTGCTTGTTAACAGAGAGGAGCAACATTTATTCCTGCTGCTGACTTGGAAGATCATCAGATTTCAGTGGCAGTCTCCTGCTCATTCTTCCCTTCCCCAGGTTGGTGCCATTTGGCTCCCAAACTTCAGAGGTATGTAGATGCACAGCAGAAGAGAGCATCCTACAAGGAGCCCTTTTGTTGCTGCAGTGGTTTCCGGCTTCCTGAAACACCCGGACCTTGACAGAGTCCCCATAAGCACAAGAGCCCTGTTATTTCCAGGAGGAGCATCCTACAGTTAGCTTGTGTGCTCCTCAGATCCCATCCCAGCCTCATCCCTGGGTCAGCCTCCCCCTGAGCACTGGGTACATGTTTCACAAGAAAGCGCAGGGGCTGAACCTGATCCTTTCTGATTTTGAACTAGATTTAATGGGACATGTAGCATGGCTCAGCAGTTACAGACGAATACACATCATTTATCATATAAAGGCAGCACCACTATGCACATGGCATTGAGCTGCATTCTTGCCCACATCCAGGGGGACATAAGTGAATGAGGGGTTTCCAGATCTTTGCCTGGACTCAGTACGCTCAGCTGAATTGTGATTCCTAAGTAAAGGGATGTATTGTTCACCTGTTAGAGGAGGTGGTGTGTGCAAAGCCGGTGTATCTTTTCTCCTTGGCTTTTTTTGGTCCTGTTCAGTGTTTTGGGAAGCCAGGATGGTTTTCCCTTTTCTTGGTTTCTTTTTGAGGTCACAGCTCTGAATCAGCTGCTCTGAAAGATCTTCTGCAAAGGAAAAAAAAAGAAAAGAGATGTAAAAAACCTGAAACTGAGTGGAAATAACAAACCAGATGGTGAAAAGAAAAGCTTTAATAATACTGCCTTCGTCCAAGTAAATTATAATGCCTGTGGAGAAACATCTCTTAAGTAAAGAGACAGCACAAGAGGCCTATGTGCCATACTACACGGGAGTCAAGTGACCTAGGTGGTCCTTCTGCGTTGTAGGTGGTAGACATAAAGCAGAGGAAGAGACTGTGGGCAGCTGTGTGTTACGTGGCAGAGGGAAAGCTGTACCATGGTGTGCAGGGGTCCCACAGCCATCCCTGTTTTCATCCTGCACTAACTGTGCAGGCTGTGTCTTCAACAGTTACAAGGGCACTTTTGTGAAGGAAAGATTTACGTGTGTGGGCTCAGCCTGAGGTATTGGTAAGCCAAGGCAGTATATTGTTCCCTTCAAGAGTTGGCTTTATTTCCAGAGCAGTTGGTATTCAGTTTTGATTTACATAACACTACACTGGATTTTTGGTTTTCCCTTGACCCAGAAGACCCAGATGGTTTTTCTGCAAGAATCTGCATTTCTGGGTGCTTATGCAAGCCAAAACTATTGAAGATGATAGCCTGTCAACAGGCTGCCCAGGGCAGTGGTTGAGTCACCGTCCCTGGAGGTATTTAAAAGACCTGTAGATGTGGCAGTTAGGGGCATGGTTTAGTGGTGGACTTGGCAGTATTAAGTTTATGGTTGGACACAACGATCTCAAAGGTCTTTTCCAACCCAAGTGATTCCATGATCGGTATCATCACAAAAACCAATGCTTTGATTTCTTAAAAAGCTGCTTCTTTGGCTTCAGCTGGGTCTTAATTCCAGGCTCCCTCACACTATTTGAGGCAGTGTACATCTATAAGTGGGTATACACATGGAAAGGATAACCTCCCGGATGAAGCCCCAGGAAGGTGTGGGGTCTTTTTCTAGACCTCACAGACTTTTTGCATGGTCCTAATGAGATCATTTCATCTCCCACTGCCTCAGTTTTCTAACTGTAGAATGCAAACAATTACGTTTGGTATATCAGCAATTGTATAAGTGGTGCCTGTAGCTAGGGATGCCATGTGGGGGAGGCAGAACTAGGATACCTTCCTTGCAGGACAGATAAACAAAGTTTGTAAGATTGTGCTTGCCTGCGGTAAGACAATTCTTTTGACAAGCAAATGAAATTGCATTTGTGTTTTGTTATTGTCATCACAAGGGTAACAACAAGCAAATAGGTTTTGTTTCTGGGTTGCTAAATCTTCATGACAATTTTTCAAGGTGGGAGTGAGGTAACAGAATTTGAAGCAGAGGCAAAGACCATGAATATGCAGAAAAGCACATCTATCAAGTATGAAGCTTGGCATTTAGGAGTGTGGTGGAGGAAAGATGCCTCTGGTGCTCTCAGTACAAAAGTTATGTGTGAAATAGGCTCAAGAAAGGAAACACTGACGATGAAGAAGGGAAAGTATTCAGAAAGCCGACCCAGTGGAGGCAGAGAGAGGGGTGTCCGAAATCTTTTACTGACATTGCATCTATAAAATGTGCTCAGGGAAGGCTCAGCCGTATCCCAGCTATTAGTTTAAAGTGGTATACATGAAGAAACTGCTCTACCTTTTTTACCAGGGGCAAGAACAATGACTTTTTTTCTTTCTCCTCTTTAATTAACTTTGCTCTCAAGCTTCAGCTGCTTTTTATATGCAGGAAGAGCTCTGCCTTTCCATCTGGCATCAGAAGTGTCAGCAGAAGGTGCAATCTATCGGGTTTCATGAGGGCTCAGTTGTGTTGCTGGAGGGGAAAAATGGACACTGGACAGGACCTAATGATGTGAAGACAACACCTCTCTAATTAATGCAATGACATCATCTGATAACACTTACCTAAATGGTTACAGTGTGAATCTCGCTTGTCCAGTCTGTCTTCTGGGATATCAAGTGGCTGAACACATTCTGTTGACATCGTTGAAATGGGCTTTTCTTCCCCTTTGAAGCTACTACACCAGGAGAAAAGGAAAAGAAATTGCAGCCTGACATAAACCAGACATATTGGTATTATGTATCCGCTTGCTAGCCAGATCATGAGAAGTTCTTGTCTTCCAGCTGCTCTCTGTCATGCAGTCTGCTGGCTCACATGTGCTGAGATACATTTATTCACTGCCTTTGCCTTGATTACACATGCAGTACCCTGTTTTTCCACCTACCTTGCTGTAAGCAACCCACACTAGCATGGGAAATACATTGGCTTTACAGAAGAATACTGACTTTGAGCATACAGAAAGCACTATCTCATACGCAAAGTACATGCTAGGAAATAGGGTGTTTTGTTCTGGTTTTTTTCCATTTTTTCACAACTGTATATTAAGGATCATGTTTGGTGTTTATCATGCAATCTTACTTTAATAATGAATTCTGTTGAGTTAATCTTATAAGCCCAGCTCCTCTAAGAGAGCTTTGATACCCCTGAAGACCCACATGTGAGTGCCAGCTCTGAAAGATGGCCAGTGCACACAGACCCCAAAGCCAGCACGAAGTATGCTTACTAATCACCTTGGTAAGATCACAGGAGCCTGTTTCACAAAGCTGTTTAAGTGCCTGTTCTCTCTAAGTCCCACTGAATTGCTATTTTGGCTGGTTTATCCTCATTTTCTTACAATTGCAGAGGATCCTGGAGCCCATCCTCCTACCTGAGCTCCTCCAGCATTTCCCAAGCTAAGATGTGATCCCAGACTTGCTCACTCTGGGGCCACCCTAGATGTCTTCACAGGAAGAAGGAAATGAGACCATTTTTTACTGCTGACCATTTCTATGGTTGCTTAACAGAAACCCATCAGAGCAATGTTAAAAGAAAAGAAACCTTCAACCTGAAGGTGCAGCCTGGGTGATCCTGGTATGTCCCTTCTGCCAGCAACAGCTGGAGTAGCTTCTTACTTACAATCTCTGTCCTTCATTTTCAGGGAATAATGGCAGACCGTGGCTTATGTGTAGGGAGGAGGAAGGCAATGAGGAAGATTAAAAAAAAGGAGACAACATAAATAGTAGAAGAAAGAGGAAGAACTGGGGAAAAATGGAGGAAGGAAGGAAGGGGAGGTGGAGAAGAAAATAGAAGGGTGAAAGAAATAGGTAAATAGAAGGGTGAAAGAAAAGGCAGTTGGAGAAAAACAGTGAAAAGGAGGATGGGAAAGTAGAGGACTGTACTGTGAGAGTTCGCTTTTATCCTGCTGGAGGTAAAGAAATCACCTATATTACTTCTCTGTAAATTGCAGTGGTTGTCAACAAGAAACAGAGCAGTAGGGGAGTCAACCTCATTTCTATGACTAAACTTACATCTATATAAAGAACAATCAATCCTCAAGCAAAATCCAGTCACTTAAATGTTTGCCAAACAAACTATGAAAGGTCACACTCATAATCACACACTGAGCTAATTCTTCAGGGGATGAAAAAACATGTCCTAAACTCCAGTGACTTCAAAGTAAGTGGAGCAGGACTGGCTGACAGTAATAAAGGTCAGGAACACTGACTCGTAATGTACGTATGGGATTAATTCCCATACCCTTCAGTATTCAAAATCTGTAAAATTGTATAAATTCTGGAATACCTTATGGAATCAGGCATGGATAAGGGGTTTGACCTCTGCCTGTTCACTGTTTAACTGCCCTGGTCCAGCCTCACATCTGTACTACAGGATTACACTGCTTGGAGACTCCATCTGCATTTATGGAAAAACAAATAATCATCTTCCACTTGGGAAGACCCTGTATAAAGAAACTTTTGAATGCGCCTTAGCATGGCATGGTTGCTCTGTTTATCCACTGTATAAATTAGCTATAGCTAATGAAATGAAATGCTTAAAATGAAGCAGTCCATTTTATTTAAGGCAAAAAAACAATCTTATGAGCTGGCCACACACTGCAGGCTCACACTGCATTTTGTCATGAGAGAGGTTTTCTTCTTCAATACCATTTGATTTTATAGGATTTGATTAGGCCACACTGGCTAAATATTATCGTAGTAGGGGAAAACGTTCTTCCCTGAAGGGTACCCATTTTAGACAGTTTTCAGTAAAATCAGAGATACCATTTCAGACACTATGGACTTTTTTTGAACAGGTCTTGAGGCAAAAAAAGCTGAGACTAGATTGTGAAATTTAAATGTAAGATTGGTAGTAAGTTATACTGACTGGAAATGCCTTATAAAATACAATTATTTTTGGTTTGATTTCACTAAAGTGTTTCATTGAGTTATGTCACCTAATAAAAGTAAAGCTTTGTGAAGAGTCTTAATGTAGGATTGGTATATGCCAGCTTTGAGACTTCCTTAGTTACTTTTTTCTTACTATACTCCTTTGAAAAAGCTGTATTCTAAATAAATCTCTTAGATGTCTTCATTTTTCCATAGCCACAGATGCCAAGCCCCTGGCACCTTCAGTGCTTTAAAATATGGCTCTATAGACTAATTCCTGACACACACACCCTTTTTATTATTTGAAGTTTGCCTGCAGCCAACATTGCCTCGCTTACAAGTGTTTTTGCACTGCACATAGTGACAGCCTGCGTGACAAGAGAATAAAAAGAGAAAGATTACCAAGATGTGTCATGACTTGCTGTATCTTGGGTGTCTATCCACTGCATATGACGTATGAACCTGTGAGTGCTATTGCATCCTGTCACTGCGCATTACGCACAAAGTGCTTGTTCGAGGGAGAGGTGATGTATGTGAGTGCTGTAATGGTGCTTTCCCAAACCACTGAAATCAATTGCCACCACTAAAGAAACAGATTCCCCAGTAACCTTTCACATGGGAAGGAAGACAAGGGGGGACTGTATGAAGTCATTCATACGCCTTTACAAATGGAAGCACTTTCTTGGATTTCTGTGTGTTAAATGAAACCCTTCTTATCCTAGCAGCCTTCACACATGGTTTGTGCTCTCTGCTGCCATCAGCCATCTTGATAGGTAGAGTTTGCTAGTCACGGTCCAGACTAAGGTGGGATTTTTTTTGCAGTCTTATAACTCTTAACATAATGATCCACATTCATCCTCTGTGCAATTGTAATGGTTACAATGGAGCTCTAAATCACAGTCAGTGGGAGACACTTCCTGAAATGCATATAGATTTTTCTGTATGAGTTAGTCATTTAGCCTGGACTTTGGAGCAAGGCAGCTAGGCTGTACCATCCCCCTGCAGACATGTGTGCCTACTTCTGGGAAAAGGCAGAGCTGATAAACACCAGAAATGCTTCCCTAAAGGTTGAACCATAGAATGGATTGGGTTGGAAAGGACCTTAAGATCACCCAGGTCAAACCTCCCTGCCATGGGCAGGGACACCTCACACTAGACCATGCTGCCCGAGGCTCTGTCCAACCTGGCCTTGAACACCGCCGTGGATGGAGCATTTACCACTTCTTTGAGCAATCTGTTGTTTGAGGCAAGTTCCAGCTTTGCCTATGTAGTTTTGCATTTGCTCCTTGTAAAAACATTTGGCATTCAATAGGATTTTCTCTACTTAGGGATGGAGAAAAGCAAGGAATGATAAGGCAGCCTGAAAAGTGCAGATATGAGTAAAAGCTTCTTCATCCTCATGTGGATAAGCTCTCATGCTGAAGTCACTGGGATGTAGCAACAGGACTCCTTTGGGCACACACACTTGAAAGAGAGGGTGATTCAGATCTTTTCACTTTCTAGATATCAGCTTTGGATTCCTAGGTAGCTTAAAGCACACTCAAGATTTTTTTCAGAATGAGTTCTCAGTTGCTGTATATGCCTTATTAAAGTGCCCAAATAAATTTATCCAGAGACAGATGTACAGCTCCTACCACTCACAAACACTGTCTCAAAACACTATAAATGCAAATAACAGAATATCCTTTTTTTGCTTAAATTGTGAGTCTCCATCAAAAAGTCACCAACGTAACTGGTTCCAGGAAACCAATTTTGGTTTACTATTTCAGATTACTATATGCAGCTGCATTAATGAGGTATTTGTTGTCAGTAATCAGGCTAGAGCTTAGGGAATACTCAGCAAAGCTACTATCACATATTTCTACCATAATGATGCAATTTTTTTGAGACCATCTGATCCTATGACATTTAAACCAATGTGAAATGAAATCTCATGAGATAAAACAGAAAGCTAAAGCTTTGAGAACCAAACAAAAGAGCTGGACTTCTTCTCATTTGATCTTGAACTAGGCATGGAAATGGCTTTGGATAGGGGAAAGTTAACTCTCCATTTCTTGTCTTCTCATAGAATTTGAATGGCTGTAGGTGCTATACAGCTAGAAGGAAATCAGGTACCTACGGCTATTTGTATCCAGTCTTAAGAGACAATGCAGAATTCAAGTGAGACATCAGTAGGCAATCATTCTTACCTAGAAGATGGAGAAAAGAATTTCTGATCTGCAATTCATTTCAAAGTTGACATGAACTATGTGAGCATCAATGTCAATAGTCCTCACATTGTATATTAAAGGCATGAGTTGTTATACCTGCATGTCATTTCCTTGTGTGTTGGATTCTTAGAATTGCTGGACTAACCCTTTGCAAGGTCTCCACAAACTCTTGTCCACAAGTATGTGGATTTTGATTTTTTTCTCTCTCCCCATCCCTTTCCCCCAGGGGATTGTTTTGTTCCCACAATTGACCAAATCCCCAATAAATAAAACATGTACTAGTTTGCAGGACATGCGTAATCATTAAAGAGACCATTGGTGTGTTGATAAGGGTGCTACAGGAATAAAAGTACTCTTGAGAGTGTCCTTGTTGGGTGACAGCAGGCAATCTGAATTTAATAAGTATTTCTCCTGGTAGGTTGATAAGGAAGTTGCCACAGAAGCCTGTGTGACACTGTCTTCTCATGGACACAGAGCACTGCATATGAACACTTTTTTGCCCTGAGGTGAGAGAAGGAAAGTTCAAGAACCAGAACAGAGACAACTGGTGCCTTGGGGTGGGACAGCACGCACACATGCTTGCCCATATTCCTATAGACAGCACCTGGCCTTAGTGCCGCTGATGCACTTGACAGTTGGAAATGGGAACAAGTGGGAATGTCTTACAGTGTGCTGCCCCATGCAGACACAAGGCAGAGGCTGGACCGTGAAAGTCAGTCCAGCCTGCATCAAGGGCAGCACTTCACTACCCTGCCCCAAGAGCTGCTAAGGCATCAGAGTTTGCCCTTTAAGCCTGATGCCTCTTCTCCAACCACACACACACTTATGGTCTCCTGACACGTTTTGATTATTAAATAGCTCTTAATTGCTTTGCCTCTCTCTGTCTGGTTACAATGAGCATGTGAGCAAGGAGGGACAGGCAGGCTCCCAGCATCTTTACTCGCTCTTCTCTTCCCTCCCTAAGTGGCAGGGAAAGAGACCTTTCCTTCCTTCTGTCGCATGTCCTCTGCGGGGTCCCATGGTGTGAGTAGGCCCCTTATTTGCATGAAGTCATTTACAAAGAAGGAATAAGAGACTATCATCTGGATTTGGCTCCTTCCATCTGCACTCCTTTACCAGCAAATGCGCAACTTTGCCTCTACATTGGTCCTATCCTAGCCCCATTACCACTGCTTCCCGGGCAAATCTTGTGAATAAAGCAAGGCAACCCATCTCAGAGTAGAAAACTCTACCTAGAGTAAAAATTAGATGCCCTAAAAGTAGAAAGTCTGGGTGTTCCTGCTCTGCATTCCAAACTTTTCACTTTTACTAGATGTTTAACATTAGATGCCTTCCCCAGGCGCAGGAGACAGCCTCATGCTGCTGCACAGAGCTTCTTCAGTTATTTGGGCACTAGGCTGCTCTCTCGAGGTATTCTTGTCAGATTAGTCTGATTTCTGTTTATTTAAAATGCTTTTAAATGCACATAGGAAACACTTCGGTATTTGAAAGCTTAATCCAGGCACCTCCCTCCACCCAAAGCTTTTTGCTAATAGCAGAATTGTCTGGGAGTAGGCTAGTTCAAAACCCTGGTTGGGACTGACTCCCACTGCTTCCCATCAATTTGTAAAAATGAAAATCCCAACAGTTAAACTTTGATGGAGAAACAAACAAACAAAATAGTAAAATACATCTGCACAGGTTCTGGTCACAAAGTTTTAGTGTTTGAAGGTAATAAAACCTACAATAATTATTTCCTTACAAACTTATCCATTCCAACCCTCTCTAGTGGGATAAGAAGCCCTGATGCCAGTTCCCACTCTGCTGCTTGTAAGCTGTCTTATCAGTTAAAGTGAGTTAAAGCAGTTATCTCTAAAGCACTGTCCTCCTTGTAACCCCATCACCCATGCTTTCCACTCTCAGCTCGGTCGCACCCCAACTTTCTCCACATGGGACCACCCCCAGCCCGCTCCCCACAGAGCGGGCGACTTCCCTCGCTGGTGGTGGAAGCAGAAAGGAAAGGACCAGATTAGCGCCTGGGGAGGGTATGGTGCGGATGCGGGAGCGGTACTTACTGCGAGGTGAGCCGTCGGGGCTGGCTGCAGCGGGACCTCTTCAGGCTGGGGCCGCCACGGCCGCTGCCGCCCGCCTTATCTAGGGAGCGCGGTGCGGAGTCGCTATGGCAACGCCGCGCTCAGGCCTCCTCCGTGGGGCGGCCGCATCACCACCCCCGCCGCCAGTCTTGAGGCCGATGGAGCGGGGACAGGAGCGGGGACTCCGGCAGCCCCTCAAGGCGAGGAGGGCATCTTTCCTGCTCTAGAGAGGCAGGGGAGGCTGCGGCAGCTCCGGCACACAAAAGGCAAGCTGCGGCAGTCGTGTCAGGAGGATCGAAGAAAATGGCAAGGGGGAGGAAGTGGGGCTGGTGCCGTCTGGGACCCAGGGGAGAGCTGAGGATAAAAGTGGAGCAAGGAGGCAGAGCATGTGTTTGGGAGCAGCACCACAAGCACTAAAAGTGATGGACACCGTCTCCAGCTCTGGGGTTCAGCGGTGACTGCGGTGTTTGTGTATGTACCTGGCCACAACCAGTTACACAGGCGCGGTATTTACGGAGCCTGCTGTGGCTGCCGGTTGTTTGCCAGCAGAGATCAGTCTCTCCTATTTTAGCCCCTGCCTTTGGATGGAGCTGTTATTTCAACTGAGGGAAAACATACACAAACACGCCTGACGTTGGGAAAGCTCCGGGAGAAATGCTTTACTCAGTGGCGGGGGTGTGAGCTGCCCTTCTCTCAGTATTCATCTGCAACAAAGATGCCTTTGTCGGTGCCCTTTTATTAAAACACCATTAAAACCTGTGGCAGCTCACAGTTGTTACCTCCTTCTCTTCCATCGCCAGCGACTCCAATTCAACAGCACCAGCGTGCTTTAAATTAGTCAAGGTTTCTTTCATAAATAATATATTGTACAATAAACCCAAAGGGAGAAAGTGCTAATGGCCAGCCCTGCAGAACGTGCAGCACTCCCAGATCCCGTGTGTGTTCAGGTGTGGTTCCACAAAGTACCAAGCATGCTTTTAAATGCTCTAAAGGAAGGACGGTGAGCTTTCCCCATCCATGCCTGGGAGAGACAAGCACATTCCTCACCTCACTGAGTGTAAGCTGTCTGTGTTTAGGTGTCGGGAGCATAGGCTCCCGAGCAAAGTACGTGAAGAATTTCTGGGCAAGATTAAGATTTCTGACTGACAAAAATCCCCAAAACCTCAAACCCACACAACCCCCAAACTGCTCATGAAAAAATTGTTTCCGTATAACTTTGAATTTACTTTCAACATCATCAAGACCTCTTTGTTGCAGTGAATTTTAAATAAAGCACCCTCTATTTTTACACTGCTTTTTACTTAGAAGCACAAGTTATTTCTTATTTTCCTATGAACTCAGAAAAATCAGCACGAGATCACTGAGAAATAAGCTCATGAAGCAAAATGCTCAAATCAGAAATTTTAACTTAAAACTCAGCTCAAGATTGCCTTTTTATGTTTTCATTGTCCTGATTGAAGAGCTCAGTCAGTCATTTATAGCACTGGAAAAATTCCCTAAGGGTAAGGAAATCATTTCCTGCTCTAGCCACTGGATCCCAAGGATGGTTTGGGAATATTACAGGATAGCTTTACTCATGAGAAAAGTGGCCTATCACTCACAGCGGGATCACACCAAATCCAACCTTAGTCACCTCTTGCGTGGCACCACATGATGCCACAAAGCACTCTAGATTTATCCCAATCTTTCCATATGGACTGTCTCATCACCGGTGTGATGAAGAAATTACTCCCAGATCTGATCTTTTAAGTGTTTACAGTTGTTGTCCTGCTTGTAAGAGGGCTGGGACTCCTGCCAGCTTTCTGATCCTTCCTGTTCAGTTATTTCACAAACACAGCCTGGAAAACAGTCTGAGTCTGTAATAAATCTGCACTTTAACCCTATTCCCTCGTATGTGAGTATTCCCATCTGCACCTGGGGAACTACTCATGTAATTAAAGATAAGCGCATGTCTAAAAGTTTCCAGGCTAGTGCTTTAGAAGACAGAAGATGCAGCTTTGACAGATGGGAAAGGAGGAGACAATCTAATAGAACCAAATACACAAACACATGTATACACAGACACATATGTACATACATGCATACATCTATGCATGTATAGCTATTACTGACCTGTGCATTTGTTATTTTTGTCTTTGTTTCTGGCTTGGTTTGCAATTCAAGGGTCAAATTTTCAAATGTCCAAAGGGCAGTGAGAGTTTGGCCTGCCTTTGATACTTTTTTCCTGTTAGAACTTTCCTTTTCTATACTGAATATTTGGCTTAATGAAGCTTTCCAGCACACAGCATAAGAAAAAGTAGTTTCTTGAGAGATGCATGGTGCCCCTTGATGTTATGCTTGCTGGTCAATAG
Organism: Psittacus erithacus; assembly: GCA_009867235.2. NCBI lineage: Eukaryota > Metazoa > Chordata > Aves > Psittaciformes > Psittacidae > Psittacus > Psittacus erithacus. Next base: position 36,097 of record WYDI02026052.1, read on the forward strand.
TAGGTGTGCAATTGGTTTTGCAGCGCAAGCACAGCTGGCATTTTAACACTGTGGTGACTAGTAAAGATTCTTTTCCAGCTATAATTTTACTCACAGTGAACTCTTTGAATCTGTCCAAACAGAAGACCAAAATCAGATCTCATTCATGATGGTAGCAGTCCATTATGAACCAGTTAAAATATTGGATTTATAGAAGGGGTGGCCAGATAAAGGACTGTTCCTTACAGGTACTGGTGCTGTGCTCATACCAGCATATACAAGTTTGATAAATGGCTGATATAATGGGTTTGTAGGGTTGGTTTTGAGGACATTCTGCTAGAACAAAACTATTATTAGTCTTGATTCATAACATGTGGTGAGTTGTTTGCCTGCTTAGAAGTCTTACATTAAATAAAATCCCACTTTTAGGATGGGAGAGGAATTACTCCAAGTAGAGCACTGAGGCTGGCAAATCTCGGATGCCATGGGGCATTTAAAATGCCTGAGCTTTCTCATTTTCGGGTCTCCTCTCCACCATGAATAAAATAGTTCAACATGATGGATTTCTGTGCGGGTCCTCTTTAAAAACACTGTCTTTTTCATAAACATTATGGCCTAGAAAAAGTGCGAAATACACAAAGAAGGCTGCCTACCAGGGATGAGTGTGGAGTAGAGCAGCTGAAGCTGCCTGCAAATGCAAGGACATTTGCTGTGAAGGAGATGAGCCTGTGCTGCAAGGGAGAGGAATTAGGTACCAGAGACCATCAGGTGGGTCATATCACAGCATGTTCCCATGCAAAGGAAAGATGAGGGTGATCGTGATTATCAGCAGGAGGTCCATTGTCCTGAAAATGAGTTGTCAGCTCTGCATATTCCATATCTACTGCAGAAGACTGTGAAAAAACTAGCATATAACCCTAATCAAAGGTATTTGTTTGAACTCCATTCAAAAGGAGATCTCTCCATTCTCTTAATTCAAAGGAGACGTTTCACTGTGGTTCTTCAGGGTTTTGTATTCAACTGCTTACTTTATGGTTATGTTCAGATTTGACTTTCAACACCTGGCACTATTTCCAGATGAAATAAGAAGCCCTGAGAAGGTGGAGGTGAAGGGCGACCTCATTTTAACAGGTCTTAGGCATCGGAAAACTGTTAATGACCCAGCCTCAAGTGCCTTCTCTATGCAGTAACATGTGGTTACATCCACATGTTAGCTCTGTAGATGAGCTAACTCAGGGCTCACACTATCCTATTGTGCTTAAGCTCAGTTTCAGCCTGTGCTGCTTATCTCTGTATGAAAGTGTAATGCATGGTACATAAAGTTTGGTCCAGGTTTATGCTAACTCCTAAGGTGCTGCAAGCATGTGCATGCCCAAAGTAATTTATACATGGAGAATTACATAAATTTATAAAATAAGTATATATGGGGTAGTATTAAAAATATTAAGTAAATTTATACATGGAGAATTTATACATGCAGAATTAAGAAACTGTATCTTGTAAGGCCCAATTTATTCATTTAGTCATTTGTCATAGGTATAAAACAGGCTATGGTTGATTAAATAAGTTACTTTGCAGCCAGAGCAGTTCAATCGATAGATCAATGTTCAGTGCTGTTTTTTATCAAACAGATTGGTTGAGGTACAGTCAACACTTGTCTTTAGTGGTTTCCCTTTAAGCTGTGGAGGTTAAAAGTGCGAGAGATTGAAACCTGCACTCAGCACACCTAACTTTTCAGAAACATTATCATAAATATTTACGTTTTCCCTTATATATAAAAGGATACACAAAAAGGGGTATAAGTTGCATGTATCGCAGACCTAAACATACAGATAGCTCATGTTTTTTAAACAAGACTTACTTGAGGAAAATCATTGCCATGTCCTGTAAGGCAGCAGATTTGTCCCAGGTCCAAGAGGGAAACCATCTGTGTTTGTTGTACTGCTGAGTGAAGCCTTCAAGGCTGGAGCAGTCTCCAAGGCCCAGGCAAGTCTGGGGTTTCTATCGACCCTGACAGATGGCTCTCGTGCAAACATCCTTCTTTCTGCCCCATCAAAGGTTAGGAGGCTTATGAAGAAGACCTAAAAGGCTGCAAGAGAATAACCCCATTTAGAGTGGCAAAAGGAGTTTCTGTGTCAAGAGTCAGTGTTGTGCCAAGGCTCCTTGTGCAAAGCCAAGAGAAAAAAATCATCACACTAATTTGACAATGAAAATGATTGTGGATTAACCAGTGCTTTTGCATTTAGATAGATAATTTAACTAAGTCTTCATGCTTACTTCAGGGGGAGCAAATCAGCAGAAAACAAGGAAAGAAAAAGATGTGGTTTTAAATGAGGGAAAAAAGGTTTCCAGTTTGCTGCTCGTAAAGACCCCAATCCACAGTTTTCATTGATCCTTATGTCAGGGTGCTTTGAGAGAGTAACTTTCAGGGAAAGACAGATGTAAAAATCTAGCAAATGACAGATGGTAGTGGAAAACTATATTCCAGGGAGACTTGGGACAAAGCAGTAGCAGATGACCTCTGGCCCATATAATTTGTGCTTCTTCATAAACGCATCACACTTATGCAGCATGGAGCAAGGTGGGAGCTGGGGTGGGGTGAATGCTGCCCTGAGAGAAGTCTCTCTCCTTCCGTTTCCAGGGGCATTAGATCTGTCATGTTGTTCCTTTTCCTGTATCACCTGCTGCAATTCCTCACCCTGCCCTCTAACTTCTTGCTTCAGTTAATTCAGCACTGAGCCCATGGCTTCCCATGCTTTGACACGCAGGGTCTTTCTGCTGAAACACTATGGACTTGAAAAGATTACAGCATTTTTAACTATGCATCTGAGCGTTATCTTTTCAAACATCATCACAGTCCTCCTGCACTTATAGCTTAAAATATTAAACAGCTTCTAAAACACTGCTGTGTTTGCTCTCCATTCTGATGCCCCCCATGCTGGCTGCTTTGTTTTACTAGACTGCCAACCTGGGAAGAAAGCAACTTCCCTGACTAGAAATCACATGCACCAGCGTGAGAAACACCAATGCCTGCAACCTGTGCTTATCTCTCAGACTAGAGACAGAGACTCATTAGCAAATTTGGGCTGTCCCTCGCCTGTTTGTGCCTCGCAGTGGGGTGGCAAAGAGATGTAGACATCTGAGAGAATGTCTGTGAATCTTCCCGACAAAGGATATTTCAGCATGTGTTATCCAGTAAACACTTTATTAAAAACGGAATAAGCTGGCTTGATTGAAACCAGTCTTTCAACCCAGGGCATGAAACAAAATAAGCAAGGAGCAGAGTCATCCACATGGAAGAGTTTTCAGAGTACTTCAAGGAAGGTGAATACTGCCTCCTCTCAGTTTCCCTGGGAATCTCCAGTTTGCTGCAAGCATCTTACTCACGTGCTATTCTTCACCTTATGGCAGCACCACAAGCTCTTTGCTAGTGACTGTCCTACTGTGCAATGAGATCACATAGCTGTGCTGACAAACTTTGGTTTGCAGCTGGCTCAGGTCTCAAGGGGAGACCTGAGCAGAGATGCTGACTTGTCCAGCATCGCTCAGGCGGAAGAGGTAAGAACATATCTTTCCATACCCCAAGGTTTTTTCTTTTTTTCATTTGACTTTACAAAGGAAAATAAACTTAATTTTCAGTATTTACAGTTCTGAAAAATTTAGTAGATGAGAAACCATAATAGATTAATTGTTGTTGGCTAGAGAACACAGAGGATGGGAGTTCAGGGAAGCAGTCTTCTACATGCCAAAGCTTTCCTTCTTCATTCTGGGTGTTATCATTGACTAATACCTAATGTAAGTTCTTACCTGGTCAACTGGCTGGCCCTGCCAGGCCATCATGTGATGATGGCAGGCTGAGGAATACAGTTTTCTGATCAAGATATGCTTTTGAAAAAACCAGTTGTTTTTGTGGTATCTACATATAAATATAAGTATATACAGAAAGAGAGAGAATATACATACATGTTGTGAATACTATCACTTGTAATTCTTGAGAATTTGAGAAAACGTTTATTTGCACAATGATGGAGCTTTAATAAAGATGATAAAGATTCCCACAGTGTTGACCAATGAAGCAAATCAAAACATCTCCCAGTCCACTTCTGGGCATCGTATTTGAATTCCTCTGTCCTTAACAGCTTGCTTGACAGATCCCTACAATACATTTCTGTGCTGTGTTGCTGAGAGAAGGCATCAGAGTGACAGCAATCTGGCTTCCTGCAGGCTTTTCTGCAGACCACTGATGGCTGCTTGGTTGATAGCCCTGCTTCCTGAAGAGTGTGGCTGTGCTAAGGGCTGAAGGTTAAAAAAGGGATGTTGTATCCTGTGGTAGATCCTGACAAATCTGAAGTTTCCCAGAGGATAGTAGTGGTGCATCACCAGTGGCAATGGTGGTGCAGGGCTTTCCCCATTGTCTTCACCCACATCCCTCAACTTTCAGATTGCCAGTCCCATGAAGAGAAGGGAGAAGGAAATGTGCTAATGGTCCTTGTTTGGTTCCTATTGCTAAGCAGATCAATGCCTGCTATTCAGAGTAGGATGGTGTCCTCTGTCTGGGACAATCTCTTCCATTACATGACATGGTACAAAGGAGATGATAACACAAAATATTTCACAGAGAAAAGAGAAACAAAAACCTCCCTCCCCATGCTGGGTGGAATTTGTAGAAGGAGCTCTGCTTCTATTGAAACCAAGTCTAAAATTCTCCTCAGTTTTAGTGCCTGCATTTCAAGTTTGCAATTCTAATATCATGAAGGTACGTCAGAAATTAGCATTTTATCCATTGTTCCTATAACATCAATAGACCTGAGCCCAGCTGAAGGCTTGGCAGCAAGCTGCTGAACGCTGAGCCCAGCATGAGCACATTACATTTCATTCATTAGAAACATATAAGCTTTACTTCATGTGGGATTTGTGTAAATACTTGCACAGATTCCTTATCTGCAGAAGCTTGCTCCTAGCAAGTTGTTAAGCTCATTAATAGGGCAGAAGGAAGATAGTGCTCCTATAATTTCCAGTTCAATTATTATAGAGCACACAACATCCTAATTCTAGTGCAGTCCAAGGCAAAACTCCCACTGGTTTAATGGGGCCAAGATGGCACAAAGTTAATTTCCCAAAACAACATAAAAACTGGAAGATCTCCCAGAAGAGTGAGTTCAGTGGAGTCCAGACCTCAGGAGATTAAACTCTCTGTTGTCTTAGCAAGGCAGATTTTGTACCTTATTGGAAAGATATTTCTGTTGAGGCAGCCATTTGAATAAGGAGCATTATCACAACACACAGAATATGTGCACGATTAATCAGCTGATGCATTACAATTTCTGTTGTGCATATAGAGTTTTGACATCACCAGAATGAACTGGGTGACTTTTCTTCTTCTGAGGGCAATCACGCACATATCCACTTTCAGCACTACTATTTTGCCCCATAAGGCATTGGGGAAATGTATTCTGAAGTAATATCCTAGTGAAAAGAGACCATTTGGGGTGTGTGAATTGAACAATGCCAAGGTAATGGCAGAGAGAAACATCCATGAAGCTGATATGCAATGGTCAGTACCTATTTCAGTTATGTTAATAAAGACTACTTCAATTCAAGCAGTGTCTCACCATCAAGTGCCTCTTTGCCTGTAGTTTAATTAAACGTTCATTCTTTGGTAGATTTCCTACTTACCATTGATAAAACATCAGAACAATAACTGCTAATATCAGAAAATTTTGCAGAGGCAGGTGAGAGCTGCTTTTCCTTTTTAATGGTTCAGTGAGTCCACAGAGGTCTTATTTTTGTCCATCAGGGCCAGGAAATTATTAACATAAAGTATGGCATAAGAGGTGGACAGATCTTCCAGCAAGTAGGTTTTGAAAACAAGCTGAACTGAATCCTCTTTTCTTTACATAAACTCTCATCCAGTAAAGGTGTGACGTGTTTAAACAAAACGCCATGAGTTTCCAGCCACAAGCAAACCTCTTCATCAGGGACTGCAGTGATAGGAAAAGGGGTAATAGGTTCAAACTGAAACAGGAGAAGTTCAGGTTAAATATAAGACAGAAGTTCTTCCTGTGAGGGTGCTGAGGCGCTGGCACAGGGTGCCCAGAGAAGCTGTGGCTGCCCCATCCCTGGCAGTGTTCAAGGCCAGGTTAGATAGGGCTTGGAGCAACCTGGTCTAGTGGAAGGTGTCCCTGCCTATGGCAGGGGATTGGAACTGGATGACCTTTATGGTCCCTTCCAAACCAAACCATTCTAGGATTCTACGAATAACAACAAGTTGCCCACTTTCTACAGCCACTGTCACAAATGCTCCTATACATGTGGAAGGAGGACCAAACAGAGACCTTTTGAAAGCAGCAGCGTGGGTCCCTGCTAAAGGTGCTCAGGTGAAAGTAAATCCAGCCTTCCACTTAAACCTCTGGATGCCTTTACAGCCCAAAATAAAAGCTGTAGATGCATACCTGTAAAGCCAAGAGAGAGAAGAGCCTCCTGTCCTCCTTGCTCCCCCTCAAAGTCTTCCTTATCAGGAATAGTATTTTTATGGCTTCCCATCCCTTATAGCAACAGGGAGAGGAGATAATGATGGTAGGAAGATGTAGGGAGGCAAGGATGAGCATAGTTCAGCCTGTGTTCCACTTCATTTCTAATTGTGTATGCCAAGTGAACAGCTCCATCCATCCAGATAGCTTGCATCCATCCAGACCCTGTGACACACCACTTTCTGCCTGTAAAATATACCTAGACTTGAGTCAGTATTAGCTGGAGATCATGTGCATGGATGGAGATAGAGTCACCTTTCCTGTGGCTCCTATTGACAGAAAGAGAAGACTGCAGCTTCCCCCTCTCCACACACATTTTTCTTTTTCAATTATTATTTTTAATAATAATAATATTAATTTTTTTAAGATAGACTCTGAGGTCTACCTTAGACTTAAGAGCCAGTTGTGAACACAAATGCTAAGCAGGCAGGGCTAGCCACCTGCAGCAGGACCTGTTCCCCCTCCTCAGCCAGCACAAGCCTTGCTCCACTGGGTAAAGGGAAACCCCTTCCTTCACCAATATGGGGAGACCTGTGAAATCAACCCCATGAGGCATCCTCTGTGCATCCAACATCAGACTTTTGTTGCCTTGTGTGAGCCACCACACAGGTAGCTGCTAGAAGCTTTGTAAAACACTGTGTATAGGATTGCGCAAAGCAGACTAGAAAGTAGCTTCTTGCTCTTACTTAGCTGTGTTGAGTTCTGCTAGCAGTAGCAGAAAAAAGCCATCAAACTGATTTTAGTTGCAAAAGCCAAGAGCCTGCCCATACTTCTGCAGGGAGCACATCTATTGACTGAGAAGGTCAACGCTAATGGGGACTCTCTAAAAACAGAAATTAATATGGATGCCTTTGGAGAATTTAGCAAATCCATTTGTCCCCTTTTTTATTCATATACACACAAAATTGACAGTAGCCTTGCATGGTAATTCAGCACTGGAAAGGTACAAGATATTCCTTATTTCATATAAAAGGATTTAATTTTAGCCAGAAGGGGAATAGAGAATTATTTTTGCTAATTAGTTCTGAAACTGATTCACTTCTGACAAGTACTTTCTCTTTTGGGAATCAACGTGCAGTCTGGAAGTGGCGCTACATCAGCTGCATGGGCCTCTACAGGACTCAGAAAGGTCCAGAAAAGAAAATTCAGCTGGCTACATATTGTGGCTGGCCTGGTTATGGGCACCTCTTATTCATACCTCAGCAAAGTATAAATAACCATGTCATGATTGAAAATACAAGAGCGTCTTCCATCTCATAAAATTGGGAAGAGGGAATAGTTTTGTGTAGTTATTGATTTCCAGCTGCTTAATTAGTGTTTACAATATCTCTCCTTGAAAATAGCCATGTGCATTTCATTCCCTACTTGCTTGTTTAATTTAATTTAATCAATTGTTACACACCTGTTTCCACTTACTTAAAACAAGCATTATCTACAGCATAACAAATATGAAGCAATGTTAAAACTAATTAATCTTTATCCTTGAAATGCTTCTCTTGAAGTTGTATAATTAAGAACCCTCTCTATAAAAACAGATATCAAGTTGATGCCTGAAACCACCCATAGACACATAACCTTTAGAGCAGCACAGGCAGATTTGAACATAGAAGCCCAGAAAAGAGAAGCAAGAAAATTCCTAGCACATTTCACAGGAAATTGCAAAACCACCTTTTCTTTCACTGAAAGCTGATGCTCCATTAATGAATGCTGGGAAAAGACAGCTTCAGAGGGCAATAAAAGCAGGTATTTCTTAAGCCATAGCAAAGAGAGATGGAAAGATTCCCCTTTGATTTTACCATGGACCATATTCCCAAGCACTTATAATACTGTATGCCACTAATTTTCCAAATGAGACAAAAAATGACACATCCAGCTAAGTTCCTAGACCTCCCACCTGCTTATAGGAAAATCTTGAATGAGGCTCAAAACCATAAGGCAATTAAAAGATACCGCACACACTTTTCTTTTCCTTTTTTTCCTCTGTTTAATGATTTCTGAGTTCTTGCTGGTGCCAAGCATGCTGCCCAGAAGTCAGGCAGAGCCAAGGCACTGGCCCCAAACACCATTCACCTTCTGCTGCCCTGGGCTGTAGCACAGCTCTCCCACAACTTCCCCAGATGGGATAGTAGGCTTTTAAAAGCAGCTCACAGACTCTCCTTTCTCCTCTGGAAAGCATAACCACTAACAAACATTAAAAAGCAACATCAGCCAGAGTTTCACATACGCGCTGTTAGCTGAAAAACTAAACCAGCAACATGGGATTAGCGCCTGAGAAGCCCTGTGCTTCACACAGCCCCCAGGTGTCTCCAAATGTCTTAGACTCTTGGGGCTCCTACCTGACTTCCTCTGAGACTTTTATCCTCTTTCCTAGTATGAGCTGAAGAAAGTAACTTATTTGTTCCTCCAAAGGGCTTCACAGTACCCTGCTGGATCACCACTTCCCACAAAAGGATAAAGTCCTAAAGTCCCCAAATTAAAGTAAAGGTTTAAAATAAGTAAATAAATAAATAGAGTTTTCCAAATTTGCTTTCCTTATTCCTTTCATTCAATGTCTGGAAATCCCCAGTGAGTCTGAGATAAGTCCCTAACTCATCTGGTTTCTACAGAACAAAGTGTTGCCAGATGACAGCTCACGCTTCACTGACGATGTTCTGTCATCTATCGGTGCTAACTATGGATCAGTGTCTGTCTCTACAGCCTTTTTAATAGGTACTTTATTATTTTGACACATTTCCTTCCCTCTTGTTAATCTAGGGATTAGCAGTGACACGTCTAAATTCATGCTTAACTGTGTTAACATTATCCCTCTTGTATTGAGGGAAAGCACTCTCACTGCTAGCTGCCTAGCAGAAGACCAACACACTCTGCCTTAAATATTCCCATGGAGACTCTGAGGTTTTCTTTGTGGGCTCTAAAGCTTTACCTGACAGGTTGGCTGCAATACAGAACACAAAAACCAAGACTGAATCTGAGAGGATATGATATAAAAAAGTCAGTGGATCTCCCATAGCAGAAGTGAAGAATGAAAAGAGTAAAGGAGTAAAACTATAAACCAAGGGGAAAACAGTTACAGAAAAGCATCTGCACAGTCATACAGCACAGGAGGAGAATCATTCAATCATCCACTAGTCCTAGCCAGTATCTGCAAACTGATTCTGACCAGATGCTTTGCTGATGTCCATCCCTTTTCTTCACCACGGATACATGCCTATTAACCAGGAGCTTCATCGGTTGGTCAAGTGTCCCTTCTCCAACTTTTGCGGCTGCAGAGGACATAAGAGGAGAGCAGCTTGCAGAAAAGTGGCCAGGCTCTTTCTGAAAACGATATTTCCTGGTTTCTCTGTCAAAGATATAGTCTTGTCAGAGGTGGTCTGGCCCTGTAATTTCTCATGTTCTCAGCCACTGTGTGCTGTATTGAGGACTTGGATAGCCTTAAACTGACTGTTCTGTGCTTTCTCTTAATCTGACTGTGGTCTCTAACCCCTTTGCTAGTCTCTGACCCTGAAGTGCTCATAAATGTTCTTGGAAAAAGCAATAAGTGAATTTATTTCCCCAGGTTTCTGACAGGGCGCTAAGTCAGCTTACTTATTTCTGAAAGAACTCTACGTATTGCAGTAATACCTTTAGGCTACATTTAAACAGATGAATCTACCCATAGATGAACTTCCATTTCACCTCTCCTTTGTCTAGTTTCAGGTCTATCATCCCACATCTCTCCTCTTCATTTTACCTGCTCTACTGTTGCTCTTTCTTACTATGTCTGCCCCTTCTTTCCAGTCTCCTCTGTCCCATCCATAGCTATGACATTTCCCCCACGCTGCTCATGAGCCCCTTTGCTCATCTTCTGCCTGAGTGGTAGTCAGCCCAGCTGCTGCATGCATTGGCATCAATTGCTTCCTGCTGCCTGTCTCTGAGGATGGGCTTCCTAGGCAACAGCTGGATACAACCTGCTGACACAACCAGGGTTTTGTATTGGCTACCAGAATGAGATTTCTTTGGCACCAGCTGCTCTGGATTTCCCTGGACATCTCACTCCAGCTCCCCTGCACCCCCAGCCCCACACACACACTCTCATTCAGCAGGAAACCAAAGCCTGAGAAAGGTGCCTCTCACATTTGCCTGGCCTGGTTTGGGATGACTCGGGTGCACTTGCTTCCACTTCTCACCTTTGTTAAATAGGACAAGGATGTGAGAAGTCCAGGCTACCCTGCTACCCTGCTTCCACAGTGCTGTGCTCTGGTTAGAGCAACCCTAGATCTGGAACAGCTCTCTTGATGTAATGAGAGTAACATTTTCTCATTATTGCTATTCCTTGTAGATCAAAAATTAAGGAGCCCTCATGCAGGACATTACAGAAGCGTGACTGAGCCACTTAGACCCTAGTTTTCAAGTAATTAGCTTTTTATTTTATTTCCCCTTAGTGACTATAACTGTTTCTTACTCATCATAATTTCTCTCTGCCAGTAGCTCCTAAAAACCTTTGGAAAGTCCAGTCAACCTTTAAAAAGCTAATTCATCAGCAAGGTAATACTTAATTACAGACTCTTCTCCCCCCACATTCCTTGTTTCATAGTAGGCTTACAATAGCTTGACTTGTCTGTTGGAAAGGAAGCTCTGCTTGTGAAAGCTGTATCTAACTGTACCCTCACAGACTGGGAGGCGTCCTAAAGCAATTTGCCCAAAATTCATACAATGAAAATGAGATGGGATGGAACATGGGAATGTTGAGGCGAGTACCACAGCTTTCTTCACCACTCAGTATTTGAATCCTGGTCCTTTTCAGGACCCCTGGTAACCTGCCACCCTTGGCAGGTGCTTGTCCTACTTGAAGTCTCTCTAATAAATGCTTACTGCAGCCATTCCTGGTGGCAGCTGGCTAAGCAGAGAGCACAGAAGAGCAGGAATATCTTACCTGTCTAGGTAAGCCTTTTGTCTAGGCTTACCTGTCTAGGCAGAAGCCTTTTGCTGGTGACAGGGCTAGACCTTGCCATGACATGCAAGGGATACATGTGTTAACAGCTTCAGGTGAAGCCCTAGGGAGCTTTCACACTCCCTCAGAATAAGGGATGAGTTGGGGAAAAGCTTCTTATCTTTCTTAATCTCTCCTGCCTCCAGCCTCCTCACTACTTCTGTGCCTATCATTAACTATAAGCCCCAATGTCCTAACAGGCTTCTTTAGTATTTTAAGGGGGACTGGGGGAGGAAATCAGGAAATGGCTGCCTGTGTTCTGCATTATTTGTCATGGTAATAAATGTTTCCCATATTAAGGTTGAATAGCCTCAGTGGGATACACTTGTGTCCCACTTACTAGCTGTGATCTGTGCTAATTGAGTGAGTGATGTGCCCACTGAAAGACAATGGAAAAGAAAGAAATTAAGATGGATGAATTCAAAAGCACTTCTCCATCGAAGTGAGAACAGTGTTGTTTCACATTCGCTTAATTCCTGGAAGTCTGAGACGTTCAGATCCTGAATTTTCCCATTTGTTAACAAAATTGCCTTTTGTTCAAGCCTCTTTTACCCATATGCATTTCTACAGGGAAGACCAAAACCTTGTTTCTGGAGCAGAGGCAGTTAAAACAGTCACCAGCCTTATAAACTGACACTGCAGCTGTTTCTTAAGTAGCAATGGATCTTAATGAAAGGCTGCTCATAAAATTATTATCACAGCAGCAAGTAGAGGTCCCAACTGATATTAGGCCCCTATTGTGCCAGGCACCGTATGAACACATTAGGAGAGAATAACTTCTCTGCAAGGAATTTAAAATCTCATTAGATAAGACAGAAAGAAGCTGTGCCAGGAATAAGGGTCCCCACGGGTAAAGAAAAAGTTCCTGGTCACAGGGAAAACACACGTAGCAGAGCTAGGATAAAGATGCTGGATTCCTGCCACTGGGCCTCACTGGTAGCACTAAAGGAGGAAGTTGTTCATGTCTCGCAGCTCAGGACCAATTTATTTCTATTGCTTGAGGCCAAGATTTGAGATGTTTTTTCTCCCCAAACACAATTTCCAGTCCTGCACAGGGAAAACCGTAGGCCTGACCTGGGGTACCTCATCACCATGCACTGGGATGCATTATCAAGGCAGTGCACCCGGAGCTGGGCTCTGCATCCAGCAGATGAGCACTACATTTCAAGCAGCCGTGCCCATGTTATTAGGCTGTCACGGCCCCTCTCCTGAGCCCTGCCTCCTTCTAAACTTGTGTCAAATCTTCTTTGGACTTGAAGTTGGAAGGGTCTGAACTCCCAAGATAGTACTTTTCTTGGAGTCTGTTGGCAGCATTGACAATTAGGCAACTGATGCATTAACATGCCAGAGAGGCTCTGATGTTTATTCATGTGCTGCTCTCGAGGGTTTATTGAATTGATGCCTGGTAAAGCAACTAATGGGAGCCCTTGGCAGGGTACCTTAGATGGATTTCCTTATTATCTCTCTAGATTTTATACTCTCTAGCAAAATCAATATTCAAGCTGGTGCACAATGCAGCCTCTTTTAGCTTCAGGGTTTAAAGATTTATGGGGCATCAGGGAAAACCAATGAAGGCAAAAGACAATGACAAAAGAAGTAAAATCCAAATGATACAAAAGGGTAGGGAAAAGCAATCATTAGGTTTGAATTTGCTATCTTCACTAAGGAACCATTTTTTAACTGACCCTCCCCTGCCCACCTCCTTTCTACTCCAGCAAGGCTGCATGTTGCCTTTGCACTCCAGAAGGTGTGACTGGGGCACAGGAAATGCTGAGCATTTAACAGGGGGTTACAAGGATTTCAGGTGGCAGTTTTAGCTTTCTGCAGGTAAGAGATGCTGAAAAAGCACCAGAGAACAGGGAGGAAAACAACTGCTGTAACATACCTACACCCTATGTATCTTACTGCTTTCCATAGCAAGTCTGATCTATATTGCACGGACCTTTGTGGGGCCTCAAGAGTTCTGTGAAACAGAGCCAATGTTTCTACATAGGTCAGTTTTGAAGAGCTGGAATAGGGAGGAAAACAGCCTTTTGCTCAAATACTTGCATTGCTTTTCCTTTTTCTTTTCCTTTTTCTTTTTCTCCTTCTTTTTCTGTCAGAAGTCCTTCAGGGTCACAGGGTCAGTTTTCTTCACATTTCAAACTTGCAATCTGCCTTGTGCTAATGCTTTCTGCAAGTAACGTAGTCCCCCTCACCCCCAAGATATGATCCACTGCCTTGTGAGCCTGCAAGCTAATTTTTATGGTTCTAGCTAGCTAGAGCAATTATGAGACTCAATCAGATATGTTAGTATTTCATCAATTCTGTGGAGTTATCATTAAGATTTCCACTATATTTGCTTATGACTGCCCTGAAGGGAAAGAAATGATAGCACTTAAAGGATTGGTAGCACTGTGAGGTTAAGTGAGTACACAGCTGGCTGTCACCAGTGCTACCTCTGGACTTTCCTGATCACAAAATTACTGCCTGTTTTCTTCTCTCTACCATCTTCAATAGCAGCATTATGAGGCTTTGCCCAGCCATCCTTGTAACATGCTTGGAGGAGTTATGAAGTGAAATATCACTCATTGTGCTCTAGGGTAAGTCAGAAGATTTTTCCCTTTCGCATTGCTTAGGATGTTTTTTATTGCATAATGTTACAGCTTAACTGTCAAACCAACATTTGGGGCCTGAAAGGTCATCTAGCTATAAATGCAAACAAGTTCACAGTAACAATATTTGTGGGTGTCCAAGTGTTGCATAGGGGACAACCCTACCCCATCTGTGGCTTGCATGAACTGATTTTATAATGAAATTGAAATGAGGAATTGGACTGCACATACTAGTCTAGAGACCATTCAAAGTTGTTAGCAGGAGTCATTTTCAGTCCTGGTCGAGAATGCAAATGGTCGAATTCAAATGGCATCAGAGGTCCTGTGTGATCTTTCTAATCAAGAACAGTCACCACCTGCCAATGCCATCTTCAGGACTTATGGACATAAGACAGGCAGACAGTGGTTGCAGCATCACATACCTACAGAGCTTTTACACATTGCACTGCACTTGCAAAAACCATCTTGTTTCATGAGAAGAATCAGCCATGGTGTGGCTGAGGCAAGGAAGCTTCTTTGCCATCCTTTCTTCCAGGAGACCTTCAGCGCTGGCATCATTGTGTGCCATTCAGCCATACTCTTTACTTGTCTTCCTCCACAAACTGAGGTACATCTGCAAGCACAGTTCATAAGCCAGTGGAAAGAGTAAATATTAAGCCCTATTTATTGCTTGTTCCACTAAAACTTATGTGAAAGATGTTTTGGTCCAGTTTGCATGCTGCCTGAAGGTACTGTCACAATCACAAGTCTTGACATACAAACTCTGAAACACTTGGTACAAGGAAGAGGTGTACAAATCCCATGCGGGGTCTCAAGAAAGGGGCAAATTTCAGCCAGCAAAATTCATGGCCCAGCAGGCTGTGGAGGATCCTGTCAGTTGCTATGTTATGTACCTCTCTCCCCAAATCATTTTATTACCCTGAACATCTGTGGAAACGTGGAGGTGCAGGGAGCCTCGAGGCTGCTCAGCATGCTTGACTCCATTTTCTCTTTAAACATGTGCAAATGCTACTTCTATTTGCACCTTTGCAGAGCTGTGATTTGCAACACCAAAGCCTAAATGACACCTAAGATCCCCCCAGAGCATTAGACAAACAAGCTAGTAGGACATCTCACAGCCTGGGAAGTGCTAAATTGAAAGCAGTGGTACAAACTACACTGCTTTGAAAATGAACCGGTTGAATTTAGCTTTGCTGTGATCCAAACCTGAGAGGCCTTATGGCTTTTTCTGTGTGAATCCAGGCTGTGTGCACTTCCAGTAAATGGAACCAGGATTCTGATTCAAGGCTTCCAACGTAGAAAATCCTGTGTTTCTCATCTCATTTTGGTTTCAACTGGATTTATACGAAGCAAATATGAAGAAGACAGCCAGGAGACTATTCACAGTAATATTTTGACAGAGCGGGTGTTTAACATGTGTCTTGTCAGTGAGCTTCTGATTTGACACTAACAGTAGATACAAACTTCACAAAATTAGTGAGAGGAAATTAGTAACAAGTTAAAAGTTAGAGCGTGACTAGGACTATACAAGGTAGCATGGGTTTGAGGATTAATATTGGTTGAAGAACTGTGTTAAAGTGACTGGCTATAAGGAGAATACGTTTCTAGTGGTATCTCCTGGGCTGTCTGTAAGCTCTGAAGTTTACTCTTAAAAATAAGCCTTCTTCTCTTCCTTCTAAATAACTTTTCAGAGAACAGCCCTATCCCATGTGATTGCAATTGGGCACATAGCAGGTTTCACAGTCACAGAATAGCAAAATACATAGTGCCTCTCTTCTAAAATTCCTTTAAAAATACCTGCTTTTCTGGCCAGTCATCTCATTGCAAATGAACCTGCTGTGACCAGAGCCTTCTATAATGCAATGTTTGGTTCCTTTGTTTCTGAGATATACCACACATTTCAGGAAGACTATCACATTTACTAGAAACAAAATCCATAATTCTGTCCTCCATCAGTGTTTTCCTTCTGCTGAATCATTATCTAAAGAATTTTGGAAAGATTTCTTCAACTGGAAAAAAAAAAAAGGAAAGAGGTGTTAGTAAGGCCAGTCTCAAAAGGAAACGGGCGCACAAGATGACAAAAGATGATCTCAAACATTCCAGTCCCTTGTTTCTCACTGTCTACAGCTCCCACTCTTTGAATTGTGTGCTAAAGAACTTGATTCTGCTTGATGATATCAGTGGTAATATTAATATAGATCAATAAAGTATTACAAGACTATAATAAAGAGCGTCCCCTCCCACGGTGTTTACATGAAGTTTCTTCAGAATTTAACCCTTACTGTTAATTTAAGAGAATTGATTAATCCTTCAAAAATCCTTTAAGGAATGTTTAGGTGGAAGAGACCATTAAATCATAAGAAAGCTATCTAAGAGATTTTTGAGGCAAACAATTTTATATTACAAAAGGCAGGCAAACAATTTTTTATGGTTACATAGTGAGACCGGAGGAGTCAGAAATGCTGACCTTGAATTTCTCCAGAAAAACAACAAATCTTCCAGTTCACTGCCTTTACTGCCCTTGTAAAACTGGGTAATTGCCTCTGCAATCTGAAGCCATAAATTACTGATTTCACATGGTAGAAGAGGGTTGGATGTACTAATTAGTCGAACAGTTGCATTCAAAATCCAAGCAAGCCAAATACCATCCACATATTTATATGTTCATCTCTCTCAAGAATCTAGATCATTGCCAGAGCTTACTGAGAAATATCAAGGCAGGCCCAG
The DNA here is from genome assembly GCA_009867235.2 of Psittacus erithacus. Classification (NCBI taxonomy): domain Eukaryota; kingdom Metazoa; phylum Chordata; class Aves; order Psittaciformes; family Psittacidae; genus Psittacus; species Psittacus erithacus. The sequence goes on from WYDI02026052.1 coordinate 52,896, forward strand.
TTCCAGTTCTGCCTGTGTTGCCTCTGCAGACTGAAAGTGCCCTGAAACACGGGCTCCATCCCTTTAGGTGAATGCACAGCACAACAGGAAAGAGTCCTGATCTAGGCTGTGTCCATGAGACATAGAATTGTAAAATTGCATTGCAGATCAGCCATCCCTTCCAATTAAAACCTTGAGAGTGAGCCTGAAACACCTCCTTACATTGTGTACAAATGCCTTAAAGTCCATTTTTGCTTGGGGAGTTCCTTTTATTTCCTTCGCACTGGCAGAGAGCTCCTGTGGGGCAGACTTGACTGAATTTGACTCAGACATTGTCCTGATGGGAAACTGTATTGGAGGTGCCTCCAGCTGTGGGGTGGATAGTGAGCCTGTTGCTGTTTTGCTAGGAGCTCCTGGGAGCACCATTTTTGAGCACCCACTTCGAGGATGCCCAGTGTCAGCAGCATCTGGAAACGTTTGTTTATTCCGGACTTTTCCTTCTCCCTTCCAATCAGAGAGTCCGAGCTCAGAAAACAGATGGGATTGTTCTGCTAGTAATTGGTCCAGCTGCTGCAGAGAAAATAGAAGGAAAAGCATATTGCAGTAATAAAAATATAATAAAAGGAATCAAGCAGGATACACAGGAGTCTATGAAGCATGCCTGCTTCTTCTGCTTTGCCCAAAGAAGATATACAATATCTGGCAAATGAGATGTTGCCATAAAGAGGAAGAGAAAAGCCTAAAGGACATTTAATTCAAAACGATAGACCTAATTCCCTAACGGAAAATCTGCAAATGGACTTCAATCTGTGGCCAGTGCAATCTTGACCCTCTAACCTAAGCTCGTCAGGGAAGAACTGAAGACAAGTCCCCTGACCACCATTTCTTTACCTTTCCTTATTGACCAGAGCGCTGGATCAGAAAAGAACCAGACCGGTAATTGTTTCTCAATGACTATGCAGGCTGACTGCCTGTCACTTTATTCTACCAACCAAGAGCAGAGTAGGATACAGACACTTTTATAAGTATTGTCACTTCTCCTGGGTAGTTGAGCTCAAGCAGCGTAGCCAAGGAGAAGGAGGGTCAAAGACGTAAACTGAAGTCTGTTATTGGAAAGCCTGCTCTTTTTGGCAGCGAAAGGGCTGTTCAGCTGTACCTCAGAGTCAGCACTTTGAACAATGAATAGCAGGACAGACTTTAAATTCTCTTCTCACAACCCAGAGCAGTGGCTTGTTCAACATACCATAAGGATGCTCTTCCTGACCTGGCAAGCTTGATCCCTCAGCTGAAATTCCAGCTCTGCAACCTCCTGACGAACAGCTCGCCGTAAGAGTTGCAGGTGTCTGGCTTCCTCCCTACAGGGACAGCAGTGAAAACACACTTGAGTGAGCAGTGAACAACCTCCTCTTCTTCAGCTTCAACATAATGCCTGTATCTCCTTCCACTGCAGTCTTGTTTTTACCCACAATCACATGATATCTTACAAAGCAATAAATAACAGCCCTTCTCTGCTAGACTCTCATTTCTTTGATTATCTCAGTTGCAAGATAAAACACACTACTTGCAGAGCCAGCTTGAGTCAGGGCAGGATGATCACTTATGATTTATCACCAGCATGAACACTGCATAAATGTTCTACTTTCAGGCAGCGGAGAGTGGAAGCCCCTTGTGACTTCTTGTGAACCTGAGGCTTATTGGTAATCACTGTGAACTTGGGCTGAGACCATGAAGAACTAGTTCAAGTTTTCCTCCATTGCCCCTGCATTGATTGCGAGCACTAAATACATGGCCTAAAGGGACTGATTTGTCAGAGATTATCCTCACCTCCTTCCCTGGGACACCAAGCTCCAGCTGACTGAGATCTGTTCCTTTGTTACTATTGCTGTTAAAAGATTTCCATGCTAAAAATCTAGCCCACATCTATGGAGCAATCTTCCCCTTCAGGGTGTTTATATTTAAGAGCCTTGAACAATGCAGACAGAAGCTTACTTTCCTCTGAGCAAAACCCACATCACAATAGATTTCCACTTGCTGGATGCCCACAGCTGCACCTCACGGACCAGAAGTGCTGTGGTACCACAAGTGACCAATCACGTTGCATGTGCCCATGGGCTCTTGCTGATGCTAGTTTTGGATTTAGTGTGTTGGGCTGCCATTACCTTCCTTCATCTGGCATAGCACTGGAAAACAGTGCCTGCTGTTCGGTCAGGTGCAGTTCAATCTCATCCAGCTTCTCCTGGAAGTGCTGGCAGGAGCTCTTCATCGCTTCTATCTCATTGAGGGTACACTACACAGAAAAGCAAGAAGATATCCCACTTTACTTCCTTTCTTTGAGCACTTCCATGTTGAGTGCATTTGCAGCTGATAGCCCAAATCTTATGAGTCCTCCTCTTACCTGCACAACAGGGACTCTATGAGCACCTGCCATGAAAGTCCAGATGGCACTTCATGTGAGTTTATTCTGGGTGCATCACTCACATCCCTGTCACCACCTTTTCCCCTAAAGCATGTAGGATCAAGCCCTGGCACTACCCGAGGATTTTATTTTTGCCATTGAAGGGGAAAAGGACTTCGATCAAAGACCTGATGCAATGTGCCAAAATCTGATGCTATCATCTTGTTGTCAGACATTATATTTGAACAAGATAAGTTGCTACAGATTAATGATAGGTTAAATTACTGTCCACTGGACTGTTTTTAAAAAGCAAAAGAGGGAGAAGGGGAGAGAGGGAAGATAAAAACTATGAGAAGGAAAAGTCTTTCATGATGGGTTCTGCCAAGTGTTACATTGGTAATTTCTAATCTATTACCAGTTACTAACCTAAAATTAAATTTATCTAACCAAGTGCAGATATTTACTGCAATGACGTATGTGCAGGTGCTGCAACAGAGCAATTGTTCTCATCCAGAAGTAGACATCTGTAATAGGTCAGAGGATCTATGCCATAAATATGACCATTACTCTTAATTGAGAAAAAGATATCTAGTATGATTGAGCATCTATATCCACCCTGATGTAACTATCTACACTAGGAATGTCTCAAGGCAGGGGAGAAAAATGAGCAGGAATGGCACATGAAAAAGCATAAGCAGATTTGCAAGTTACTACATTGCAGCGCAGGACTAACACAATGATAGCAGCCCATCAGAATAAAAGTGGAGGCAATCAATGTCTGAGTTTCTGGCCACACTGAAATTTTTGCTTGACTTTTCACACCTTGTCCAGAGCAGTAATGCAGACAGGGAAAACAAAAGGATAAGAAAAATTAGAAAGATGGACAGAAAGCAGTACCAGGCCAAAATGAATGTGGAGCTAAGCAGGGCCACTTTAAACTGCCCATTTCTAGAACTATTCTTGATCCTGGCCAGAACTCTGCAATATTGCTACAACCACAGCATAGCTACTGCTGATATTACTAAGCGTTGACTTACCAGTGTAATCATCAACTACAGATTTCAGATTGCAGACAGCATCCAAGTGATTTGGGAGGCAATACTGTCTGCCTTCTGAAAACATACTCCCTCTATTACGCTGAAAGTGCTTGAAGTGCAAGAAGGTGTATGTCATGTTCCCATGTTAGCAAATTTTGGTCTCTAGTAAGCCACGAGAAGACAGTGCATGACCTGCACTCCATTATTGACCACTGTAACTGACAGAGAAAAAGAGGCATGTTTGCAAAGCATAGAAATGCCCAGTCTCTTTGGATTCCTGCGATCATATCCTTTGATGACATCTGTGTTTGTGCTTGAATGTGTCCTTCAGTCTCAGCAAAACCTGAAACATGGTGAAGCCCTCCCTGCTAGGGGATCAACTTCAACCAGAGGGCTAAAGCTGCTCCCCATGCATTTGAAAAACCTCATTCTCAACCTCCATTTCAATTAAGATGCTATGTACGCACACTCCTGACATGAGTGACCCAGAATAAACCATCCCATAGCAGCAAATGAAAAAGTCTTGGCCCAACAGCCATGGGTTTGCACCAGAAGGGGCTACTTGGAGGCTAATAGTAGTTTGATATGGCCAGTTGTGTGACTGCAGCAGAGGTGAACTCTCCTGCATGTCTGCTCCATGCGGACCACAATTGATCCTCTTAATGCTGAGGATCAGGGCAGCAATCACACCTCTGCGAGGCAGCTTGGTGTATTAATGAGCACCTGCAGACTGAGTATTGGCTGACTGTCCATTTTCCCCACCCCAAATGTTAATCTTGATCCTCAAACAGTTTTCTTGTTCCTAGATGGAAGTGTGTGGGGTGCAAGTGAGCAGTGCCCACAATCTAATCATGGTACAAGTCATGCTAGCCCTTATAGATGAAGTACAGGCATCTCCCCTGGCACTGACTTTTAGAGTATATTGCAGAGCACAAGTTCACATGGATTCATTCAGAGTTCACACCCTGCAGGGATGGAGGGGGGATTAACTGCTCTAGAGCTACTCTCATGCAAGACCTTGTTTAAAGTAACGTGCATGTAAGCAGGTTAAATCAACTCTCTAACAGTTGCTCTCTGGTGGTTGCATTCCTCATGCATGCCTTTGGTAAAGGGGATGTAACCTGAGCAAACTTGTCTCAGTAAAAGATGTAGAAACTACCTCATCTGTAATGCAAAGCACAAAGTAGGCATGGATGTAATACCTGCAGTGACTAATAGTAAATTCACTCACATATTGTACAGTGACTTGGATGTGAAGCCATATCCCTAAGAACAGATCACAGAATCATAGACGAATTAAGTTGGAAGAGACCTTAAAGCTCATCTAGTTCCAAATCCCCACTGCTCATCCACCAGATCAGGCTGGATAACAGTACAGTGCAAAATCTGTCCCTCAGGTATTCCGTGTCCACAGACCAGAGAAGACAAATCATCATTAGCCCCCATTAGAAGGATGTTAAAAGAGTAGTGAATGAGAGCGAGCTTTCCAGTCCAGCATAATGTACTGACTCACTGCCATCTTGTGGCAACAGCGAGACAGCTGACAAAAGGTGTATTTGCAATATACTGTTCAAAGAAAAGACGCTGCAGGACGATATATGATGATGATTCAACAATGTAGCAACAAAAATTTCATCAATTTATTTTTTCTGGAACTTTTATCTAATAATTTCCTTCCCCAACTTCTACAGCAGTTCAAGTTTCATGTCTTTATGAAGAGAAAATAGGAGAGGAAAATGGAAACGCCTGCAAACTAGCAGGAGGTATGCTGCTCCTACCATGTTTTCCTGAGGATGCAAAGGCTACTCTTGACTTCCCTGCTTGCTTTCTTCCACAACACACCCTGAATCTTTCACAGCTTTGGGGAACCCTCCGCAATTCTGAACAGGAACTCACTTATCTCCAGTTCCTCATTTGGGTTGTAAACTTTATCACCCAGCTCATAGTAACCATTTTAAGATTGAACCGATGTACATAAGTTACTAAAAGAGGCACAACTGAAGACACAGAGATATGTTTGCCATTTTTACCCAGAAAGGAGTGCTTCTTTCCCTATTCATTTTTCCAGTTACATTCCCAGGACATGTCTCACTAAAGAAGCAAGCATGGCAGGAGAGGAAGGAAAAAGGCAGCTTGTACATTTAGCTCATTTGTCAGCTATCCAAGTGCGCTGAGAAAGCTACTCACCGGAGCAGGGTTATGTGTTGCAGTGTCTTGTAGGAGCACCAATGTTTTCAAGAGGTGCAGCTCAGCAGTGGCATGGTTTGAGCAGCAGCCCCCAGGGCACTGGGGAGAGACAGTCATGGGGAAGGTCCATGGGCAGCAGCCATGACAACAGCAGCAGTGACAGCAGTGACTGCCCTGCACACTCCTGGTGCCACAGGCTTCACCCCTGTAGTGTGACTTGCATTTGCCACAAACCATGCTGTCAAGAGAGGCTGATTTTGTCAGATGAGTATGGGGTGAACAAAGCTGTGGTGGCCACCTGGGTTTCCTGGCAGGGATGTCAGTTTGGCTGGAGGCTTCCGTGGTCTGTTTCATACTGCCCTTCAAAGCCCCTGGGTCTGACTGTGTGAGAGGAGCACCCTCAGAACAGTGTGCTAACATATTGGAGAAGTCCATAGGATCTTCCCTAGCAAGGCACTCACCAAGAGGAGCATCCTGCCCTGTGCCCTTTGCTCTTGGGGTAAACTCCAGCCTTGAAGACATCTGAACTGTAACAGATTTCAGTGGGGCAGAAGCCATTTCACAGTTTTGGGCAGCGTCTCCTTGTTCTGATCTGTTAGCACCTACCACCTCCCCTGTGCTACCAGTTTCTTGATCTTCAGATGAGCTTAATCCAGAAGCTTCTGCTGGGCAGGAGGGATGCCTCTGTGATACTTGCAGAGAAGCCACACTGCTCCCACTTAGTGGTGCTGAGCCCCACTGCAGGGTTTCTGGGACCCCCATTTTGGGTGAGCAACTTGTATTTTTTGAATCACCATCCATTTTGCACAATTTCTGCCTATTTGTCACTTCATTTCCTGCAAGCAGGGTATCGTCTTTGCTGACAATTTCCACATCCCACCACTGCCCTTTAACATGTCCTGTACTACGTCCATGAGTACCCTCATTACATGCAACTCCAATGTCCTTTTCAGTCCAGCACTTCTTACATTCATCTTCACTTTTAATTTTGCTCTCATTGATGACTGCAGTGTTTAGATCACTCAATTCAGAGAAGGCTACATTCGCCTTTTTGAGTCCTTTACTAAAATAAAAGTGATAATCAAATTTGGAGGAGCCAGGATCCCCTTCATCCTCACTATCACCCTGCAAACAAGGCCTCTGCTCTTTTATGCACCTCTCTTTTTCCAGTTGCTTTCTTTCAGTCTTCTCTTTATTGTCCTCATCACATAACATTTCTTGGGCAAAACTCTGTGGCTCAACTTTACATGCCTGATACATGCTGTTTTCTGCAGTCAGCAGCAGAGGAGTCTCTTCTCCCTGGTTGCTGCATGCTTCCATTGATCCAGGTACTGTCAAAATGCTCTCACAAGCTGTGATAAAGAGCTTAGCAACACAATCATCTGCCTCTTGTTGAAAATCTTGATTTAACATAGGAAAACCTGTCCTGTGTGACAGAGCTTTTTCTTGATTGTGGATATCAGAAATAAAATTAATCTTTCCTGATGAAGAAGCACCCTGAAGGGAGGGAAAAAGCAAAACAAGAGGAATTGAAATACTACATTTGTTCTATCACACTGGTTTGCTTATCACTATTTTGCCCTGAGCAACCCAAGACATCTTTAAATACATCTTAAATACTCAATGAACCAAAGAATCAAAGATTCTTGTAGTATTTCTTCCCTAACGGTTGTAGCCTTGAACCAATCTTGCATCAGTGTGGTGCACAAAGTTCTGAGAAAGCTTCTCACCTTCTGAGGTTTTACAAGAGGATCAATTTGTTTTCATGAAGCTTTCACAACTCCATGAATTTTTATGTATTTATTTGTATTTATTAATTTCCACAGACCTACTGATGGCTATTGCTCATCTCTTACTTGTAAACCTGCAGGTTTTGGCAGCTCCTCCATGAACCCACGGCTGCCTGACTGGCAGCTGCTTGTTCTTGTCATCATCACCTCTGCTGGGGAAAACAAAAGGATAAGAAAAATTAGAAAGATGGACAGAAAGCAGTACCAGGCCAAAATGAACATGGAGCTAAGCAGGGCCACTTTAAACTGCCCATTTCTAAAAGTATTCTTGATCCTGGCCAGAACTCTGCAATATTGCTACAACCACAGCATAGCTACTGCTGATATTACTAAGCGTTGACTTACCAGTGTAATCATCAACTACAGATTTCAGATTTTGATATATTCACACAACACACAGAGTATAAATAACCTACAAAGCAGCCAGCTGCTTGTTTTGCTAAAAAATACTAACTTCTGACTGTTAGAACTGGCTCAGACCAAGTCTCATTTATATCTATGTAGTTTTGGTGGCTTAAACCAGGTGACTCCTGCAGGCAAAGGGATCTACCCCAGCCTTTCCCTACACCAGTTTATCTCTACTTTGAGGCACCATGTATCACCTGTGCTGTTTTTTGGTCTGAGGACAGGTAATCACAGTACAGAGATGACACAGGATTGCATGGCAAGACAAAAAGGGAAGAGGAAGGTATTCCAGGTTTACTAATGTAGTTTTCTAATCTAGCACTCACAACATCTGGCTAAAACAATTTTTAACCCATGTTTTGCGATTAGATAAATTACACAGCAGTAACTGGCTGATTTAATGAATAAAAGGCAACCCTTTTTCAAAGTACAAATGCTTGAAAGTAACCCCTCGGTTATTCTGTACGTCCTGATACCCCTCAGCCCTTGGATAACTTGCACTTTCAGGTAACTTCTATCCTCAGATAACGCTCTCATTCTCAGATAGCTGGCACAAAACCAGAAGTAGAATTGGGGCAGGCTGAGGAGAAGGGAAGGGATGGAGACAGACAATCTGGATACACTTCCTTTGCTGTTCCTTGCATATATAACCACTACCGAACACTAGGGCTTTTTATCTTCTGGTTGTGTCCGTGGAAAACGACAACTCACCAAACAGTTCTGAGATCTGAGTTATTAATTCCCATTTGTGTGAACTGGAAAATGCAAATATCTGCAGTCTACAAATTATATTTTCACACATTAATGGACTATGTTCTAATTAAATGTATTTTGGACATCAGTTAATGAAAATCACACAATCTATTTGTAGGCAGCAACTGTAAAATCAAAAGCAGCTATCATTTTATGGTTTTGAAATTAATTACTTGCGTTGTTAGTTCTGGTATCATCTTCAGCACACCAGCCAGTCAGTCACGTTCTTATTTTGGATGAGAAATTTGTGGTTACTGTTTCACACGTTACAAAATCTGCAGTGATGCTGCTGAAAATTGCCTGGTTTTGTGGGTGGTCTCAAAACTCTTTCTTGCAGTTTCCCACAAACAACATCATGGTCCAGCTTCTCCCCAAGGGAGGCTGCTCTACACATTCTCTAAACTTTTTTTAAAGCTGTTTCAATTACCCTTTGCATCTTTTCCAGCTGTTGTTTCCAGTGTGCTGGTCTGGCCTAGAGTTTTTCATACATAAAAATGAAGAAAGTCTTAGGAAAAGATTTGAAAAGCTGACATGCTTCAGCTGCTGCAGTTCCAATCAACCTGAGACTCAAACTATTTGAGTTTCAAATACTCAAAATCCTACAACCCTAATAGCTGACTTCAGGCTTTAAAGTTTGCAGTTAGAAGACCACATAATCTGCTTACCTAATGTTTTAAGGTGCCTGTTGTTCTCCTTAGGTGTGCAGGATACCAAAGTAGCTGGCATGCCACATGTAGGTGAAAACCCTGTAGCTTCTGATGGAAGAGTAAGTGCAGCTAGAATTCGTCTTCTGTAGCCAGATTTGACCCATTTATTAAGTTAAACATTATGCATCTGTTCCAACAACAGTGCAACCTTTCCATCTACATTTAAGTTCATGCACTAGCTAGAGAGCTACACAAAACATATGACTGTGGACTAAGGACTGATCTTTAGGTACAAGGTGAAACACTAAAGACTGGGTAAAATGTCTGCATATCAAGTTAATATCACTACAGTTAGGCTACAGAAAGACCTTCATGTACATGGACTTGCCCAGGAAGGAGGTGTGATGTGTGCTTTGCTATCATGGCTTTCACTGATTAAACATGCAAGGTATCTAAACAAATAAAGGTTCAAAGCCCTCTGAAAGCCTGTCTGTGTATTCATTTAAAAATGGAGATATAATAGAACCTAATGACCATTCTAAGCATAAATCCAGTTTCTAGATTTTTTTATGTTAGCAAAATAGAAACTTATAGAAGTATAGTAGAAGGCAAACCATGTTAAGCACAGTTCACAGTGCTTGTTACTGTGATTTCCTGTCCTCAGACCAAGTAATGACCTTCAACTGCATTAGGCCTCAAATTTTCACCTACCTGCATATTAGATATATGATGACCTAATACTCCTAAAGATTAAATTCCACATACAGTCAGCGCGAAGCAATGTCTCTGAGGGTCTGAGCTGCAGTTCTTTTCCAAATACATTCAGATGCCTAATTTAATCATTATATCCCACACGGACTTGCAAGATCCTACCCAGTATGCCAAGCCCTGCTGAAGGTAGGCAGGTGAGGATAAGGGGTTTTTGAAAGATGAGATGTTTCTCTGACTCTGTAAGACTTTATTCAAGCCAGTCACGAGTCCCTTGATTACAGTGGAAGCCTGGATTTTAAAGAAGACCCAGTAAAAATTAACACAGGCCTCCAGTTCAAGGTGGGTAAAAAGCTACGAAGAGGTTGCCAAAGTGCTCCCAAGTAGCTTCAAGCTGGAGAATGTGGCCCTGGGAGTAATGCGAAGCAGGGCTGCCCTGGGAAGGCAGGACACAGCGCAAGCTGGGGCTGTGTTCAAACTAGATTAAACATGATAGCCTTTTCAGTTTGAGGCAGCTAGCTTTCCACCTATGTAAATATAGTCTGGTTTAATGTCTGCATACTAGAGCCAAGCAATGTTTGCATAATGGCAGGCAGCATTTGCATAGTGGGGAAACTGTATTTTGGGTGTGGAGTGGGCCAATCAATCACTCCATTTCCTTTTAGTGTCCCCAACAGCAGTTAAGTGACACTTCAAATTAGACCGTGCCTGATGAGGAATCGAGTCTCTCTCTTTGTGAATTTTTCAGCAACGTTAATAGCTTGCCAGTGGTAACAGTCCAGTTTTTCTTGGCAGGCCCTACTCCCCAGTGAGGATACACATAGCCCAAGTTTCTAGCAGGAGACTGACTCTTCGCAGGGGTCCAAAGCAGGTCTTTGCTATGACTCCTAGGACAAATTCCTCTATCTACCAGGTATCTGAAAATGTCTAGACTGGATCCTGGTTGTGGCTTGTGCCAGAATATAGCACCTAGAGCCCTTCCAGCAGGGGCCAAGGTCACCACTTCTTCACAGCAATAATTCCTCATGTTGGAATGAACTAAAGCCTTTTAGCAACCGGAATATTGTCCAAAAGAAGGGATACAAGTTGGGCAAATATATGGGGGGGGGGGGAGGTCAGAAAAATTTACATAGTTTATTTTGACATTTTTAGATGCTCTCCCCTTTCTCTTTCAAATTAACAGTTTTTGGTTTGGTTTGTTTTCCTGAAAGCAACTTATTTTTTTAATTTGAAGAATAGTGCAAAAAAATGGGTTAAATCACCTGAACATTAAGCAAAACATGTTTCTGTTTCTAGTCTACCCAAACTGCATTTTTCCCCCGACCATTTGGTTCAACCACTGAACCAAAGTATCTATTATTCATGTAGCTCTATTCAGTTCTCCTGGTGTGCAGAGACACCCAAACCTGTAGAGATTCTGCAAATACATGCAGAGCATCACACCAAGGAAAGATAAAGTATGTTTGGAGAAGAAGTAAAGACGCAGACCGGTATTCAACTATGAACTAAAAATTACAACTCTGAGCCCTGTGCGGAGAATACATCTGGCTATGCTGGAAAGAGGAAACCTGAGGATTGCCCCAGAAGATCTTGGTGAGGAAAACCTTGGCTCTTCGCCTTTCTGTGCTAATTGAACTGGGATAGTTTAGCTCCTGCATCCCATTTCTGTTCTGCCTGAATTTTAAATAAAAATAGACTAGAGGAACTTACTAATCAGGTTTCTGCTTCATTTTATATTGTATAAGAAAGTACACACCTTCCAAACCCCAAAGCTCCCACAGCTTTCCAGCCCTTTACTTGATCAATCCAATTTCATTAAGAGACATTTTCTCTCCCCTTATTTGCATGCAGATACAGCGGCTCCCATTTTCAGCAGCCTTCATTGTGGAAACTTTCTGAAACTATCAGGCTCCTAGGTTTACCATTAATGAAAGTATATTCCCTAATTAGTAATAAAATCAGTGCTAGAGTATAGTTCTGCATTCCTTTGAAGACTCCACAGCTGGTTTTCTGTGAACTTGGCTGCAAACGACACAACCTCTTTCTAGTTTCCAGCCTGGAGAATACTTGCAAACTGCAGAAGATATCATGAGAGCTATTACACTGCTTGTAAATAATAACACATTTTTTTACATGTCTTTTGGATCACATTAACATTGATGAATGTACTTCAATATTTGTTTTCGACATCATTTGAATACGTGAGGAAGCACAGGAACAAAAAATTCAAAGGCAAGAGCATTTGTGCAAATATGAACTTTAAATTCACAAATGAAAATCTGGACTGCTCATCCTGTCACAGGAAAAAGCAGAATGGCCAATTGCAACCTAGCAACGCTGCTCAAATTTTAGATATTTTTAAATCTGCTACATACACAGGACTAAACAATGCACCAAAGCCTCAATTTAGTGAGATGCTTTGTAAAAGAAAAAGAAGCTTGAAGGACTTAGAACATGTCTCTTCTGCTTGGCTCTCTTAGCAAAGGTATTTTGCAGTCTCTCTCACACAAAACTCTCAAGGCATCAACTTCATTAGAGCTTAAACACTTGGGCTAAATTCAGCAGGGAAACTAGGCTCAGGCTTAGATCAATGTGCAATATTCCCACACCCAGAGTTAAGTGAAGACACAAACATTCAATAGTAGCCAAATGCATTAAGAGATGTGGTGAATGAAGATCACACCATGTCCACAAAAGTGCCAGAACTGAATAGATATTTTATTACATGCTGGCTGTTTTGGTTTTTTGCTTCTCAAACACGGGCATCACATACTGGAAGTGCTTGGTCCACCAAAGCAGCTCAGCATTATGGCTCTAGTGGCAGCAAGCAGAAGATGTGAAGGTTCTGATTCTCCATCAGAAAGCAAAAAAAAATCAAGAATTTGTGTGTTTCATGGCAAAAAGGGACTTTTAAAAATACATTTTCAAACAGTACTTTCAAACCAGAAATGGGCTTATTTGAGTAGTTAACTGGATCCATCTCATTTAGAGGTTTCAGTCTTACCTCTCCCTGCTCTACAAATTGGTAAATTCATAAGCCACCCTTAACAACACTGCCTTGCTTATAGCACCATACAAAATGATGTTGCAGGACAAGGGGCTGTGTTCTAGAGGAATAAGTCAGCTGCATAGCACAGTTACAGATGGTCCAGTCCTATGATGGGAGAGCTGCTGCAGCTTACTCCCCTCTCCTGCTACTCAAAGAATAGATACCACCAATTTTTAAGTATTACACTCCACAACATGGCTATTAGGAACTGATAAAACTCCACTGAAAGTATGTATTCTGCATAAGCCTGTTTTTAGTGCTGTTACCCAGAACAGTAGACTGCCTGAAGCTCACTCAACCGGATGCACTGGAAGAAATGATTTTGTACAATTGTCAGCATTTGGTGGAAAGAAATGTTGCTATTCATATCAGTTCCCATCTATGTGGAAAAACTTGATCCTATGTAAGTGTCCCATAAAATCTGTTCATTCCCAGCATACCATACTGTCTTCACTTAGTCTAAGTGGCTCCCCCATAGGCAACTGCACTGGTTAGTGGCTGTTGACTATGAACACAGTCATAGTACTTTTGTACTAGCTACTTCTGTACCACTGATAATCTCAAAAGGAAAATCTAAGTCTTTTTCTGTCCAACTTCTGTAACCCCAATCCACTTTCCACATTGCAGAAATGGTGAACAAGCAAATGAGGTGAGAAAGATCTACTTTATACTTATTCTCCACCCAAAACCAATAAACGATTCTATACCCTGCCCGTAAGAGAGATCAGCCCAGTCACGCTTGCGACTGGAGCAGAGCTGCAGTACTGACCCCCTTCTGTACCGCTGTTACCTGAGCTTTGCGCTGCATTTCAGGACAGCAATCACCAGATGGCAGCAGCACATAAACCACAAATCGTGTTTCCAAAGGAGCAGACACGAGATAAACCATCTTATTAGAATAGTCATATTATTGTAAAGCAAATAATACACCCCAAAATGCACTAGATGCAGCAAAAGCTCCTATTCTTATTCAAAACCAAGTGTAGCTATTAAATTTGTCTACCCCCTGCTCCCTTTGAATTGAAACGGAATTTCAAGTCAATCATCTTACGCAGTCTAACTGGGTGAAAATATATCTTTAAAAATTCCTGCACAAAGCAATTTCTATTATTAATTGTGCCATGCCATGCTGATAGGTGCTGTACGGATGGGACAGGAGAATTGCCTATGCCCAGAATTGCTTATAAGGTGAACAAAACCTGACTCTTCTTGAAGTTATTTCCTTCTGCTTGTCAAAACCCAGTTCCCCAGCTCTCACCCAGCTTGCAATGGTCTCCCCATCACTTTGGGTACCACTGGCATATGCAGGACTCCAGCTATACTTTTCTTTTTGTGGGTGTGAAGCCAGACTGATTGCAAACAAGGAGGGGAAAGCCCTGCAGTCCTCACGACTGCAACCACTTCAGGTGGGACATAAGTGCACATATGCTGCACCCTGAGGAGGTGAGACAGGGCCAGGAGGGATGAAAGCTGGTGGCCACATACGACAAGTGACAGCTACTGATATCTTACTTCATCTCCACACTCATTCTGTGGTTCCTTACATGGTTATCACTGGTGTCTGGCTGTCAGAGCCCTCATTAGCAGGAGATGTGCATACCTCCACAGGCACTGGAGTGCACACACTGTGCTCCACATCCTCACCCAGGGCCTGGCTCCCTGCAGAGCTCTGGGTGCCTACATCCCCCTGGGAGGACATTGGCCTAGATGCTCTCCAGATAGCAGCTATTAGCACTTGTAGGAACCAGGTCACGGAACATTAAAGACACAAACTGTGCCAGCCTAGAGTATGACAGACATAGCTAGGTAGCAAATCTACATCTATTGTCAGAGCATTCAGCTCCAGCCCTCCTCCAGAACACCCAAGGGAAAAATCAGTTTTGCACCAAGCTCCTTCCAAGTTTTTGGCTTAAGATTCAGTGTAGAGTGCGGTTATGTCTAGCATGCTCGTGGCACAGCAGAGCCGTGAGGCGGAGCACAGCAGCCTGGAGCGCTGCCCAGGTTACAAAACCTGTCTGAAAAACAGGGTGAGAGGGTATACTGTCAGGTTCTCGATGCTGTGGCTAGACAGTCATTGGTACCCGCACTACATACTAGGATGCTTTAAAGATGGTGCACATATTTACTGATTTAAAACTAGCTTCAGTACATCTGCTGTGAACTACAGTCAGCACCACGACAGCAGGTATAAATATACCCCTTTGTGAAATGCCTGGGGCTGGTGGGTGGGTTGGTTGGCGCTCTCACTCTTTCACATTACAGGTTGTCCCTTGTTTGTGTGTAGAAGAGAGCTTTGGAGAAGGGCTGAATTAGCTGTAATATTCCATAAAGCGACTCATTAAAGAAAAATGAAACAATTTAATTTTTTCTTAATGTTCATTTCTTCTCCTCCCTACTCAAATCAGAGATGAATACGGGCAAAGGAAGAAGTATGTTCTCTACCTTGTACATGACTGAAAAAGGATGTAATTCCCTGCACTAGTGAATCACACCATGCATCTCTAGAGAGGGTCAGAACTGATGTACATGAGCACTAGTGGCACAGGCTCCTCATTCAGAAGTCTCCACCTTTGCCCCTTTCAAGAATATCCCCACTACAATTTGGTCCACAGCTCTGTAAACCTCCTTTAATAGATTCACTGGAGCTTCAGAAAGCATTTAATGCAGGTGGGGAGGGAGGTCGTGTCAGGTTTGGTAGTACAGATCAACATCGTGTATCTCCTACGCTGTTGCTGAGAGTGGCAGACGCATCCCTGCAAACTGCCATGCTCGGGAGCAAGGCAGCTGCCTTCCCCACGAGTCAGAGCTTCCCGTCATCTCCTGCCTGTCCTACAAAAGAACACATTGCCCTAGAAATGGTAAAAGTATAAATGAGTAATCTAAGGGCTGAATTTGACAGGAAAAGAGAGAACACTGTAGGCAGTTCTCTGTGATAAATGATGTTTCTGCAGTCTGGGAGGTTAGGAGTAGTGATGAATCTAGTCAAAACCTGAGACTGCAGTCACTTTGACAATGGTCTTTTATCTTCCCTCAGCTGATGAAACAGCTTCAAACTTTGCCAGGTCCTCCTCCTACTTTTCCTTGAGAATCAGTATCACTTCCATCTTATTTCAACTGAGCTTCAGCCAACTGTCATTAATTCAGATTCGTGCTGCTGCCAAATGTCGGGAGAGACGGGTGATGGTTGTGTCTGCTTCTGATGAAAATGAGAGGTAGAGCTGAATGTCATCAGCCTACACTGTAGATCACGTTACATCACAACTTCTCCCAGTAGCAGCTGCACAGAGATAATGAATAAAAAATAAGTGATTGCAGGGAGCCTCATAGGGTTTTCTGCAACTGAGAGCACCTCACAAAAGGCAGGATGGCTTCCAGCAGTGCTTACAGAGACCCTGGAGAAAAAATGAGTGAAAACCCCTATGGTTTTGCTAGGCCCTGCAACTTCTGCCTGGTCAGCAGTGCCCAAAGCAATTAGGAGGCCAGAACAGGTATCTGGCTTCTTTGTAGAAATCAACAGCCAATTATAATAGCTCTGTTCAAACTATGAGCAGGATGCCTAAGAGCATCAGGCTTAGTAAGCTTTTCTCTCTTTGTCAGTGATACTTTCACAAGGAGAAAACAGAACAGTTTGTGTTGGAAGAGACCTTAAAGCTCATCCAGTTCCAAGTTCCAGGGACATCTTCCACTAACCAGGTTGCTCCAAGCCCCGTCCAACCTGGCCTTGAACACTGCCAGGGATGGGGCAGACACAGCTACACCCAGTAGCTGACAAGTACGTAAAAGATCTGAGGAATAGGAATCATGTTTCATCCCTGTAAAGAAACTGGAGTTCTCCAGAACATAAAAATACAACCAGGATAACACCAAATGTCCCCTTCTCATGGATGTCACTGACAGTGAGGTGAATCAATCATCTCATAGCAGCTATAGCAAAGCAATGAGGTGCCATCAGAAAAAAGAATGGATGTTCTCACAAAGCTGCCTCAAAGCCTGAGCTGGATGTGGGCTTGGGATTATGAATTTTGCAGGAAGGCACAAAGGGTCTAGCTGTCAACTGGAACAATAACTATAGCAACATGGAGATCTGTGACTGCCCTGGCAAGGCTCTGATCCCCCCATGTTGAGGGCATGGGAAGAAAAGGCAGAGGAAAAATATTATAAAAGACCTTTCGAGATCTAAGCACAACTTTAGCACAACCAATTTCATTTCAGTACTTTTCTTGTGTAAGACATTATTGCTTTTAATCTAAACTGATGTCGCTTAAGTATTTGGTTGTCCTCCTCAATACCTAAGGTATTTTATCATTTTTTTACCCCTTATGATTTAAACAACAGCAGGTTTTATAACCTTCACTAGGCCATCTGCCTTAAGTATACAGTGTGTGCATATCTTTTCCTACTAGGATGAATCAGCCTGCTACAGCAGGACCTAAAGTATGACACGTACATGCAACCAAATGAATGTGCAATGACTTTCAGGAACGTACTCACGGAGAATCATACAACCCCCCAAAGCTCTTGGGATGGATGCTTAGACCCAAGTACTGCAGGCAGGGGTCCTGGCACCACTGGTGGGTGCCAGACTTCCTTTCTTTGCTGCCCATTTAGTTTCTGTACTGGTGAACATGGCATCACCATCTCCATTGCTGAACTTCGACATATGCAAGTGCGTGAGATACACCAAGGAGGACTGTGACAAAGCAAAGCAGCCAGGGCATTCTCAAGAGCTGAAGAAGTAAATTGTGTTTCTAGAAGGACTCCTTTGAGGGAACCAGGCAGCTCAGGATGTTTCTAGAAGGTTTGATGACTCATCATTTCATGACTTTGCTTTTCAATTTATGCTTTCTCCCAGTCTCTGCTCATTCCTTGACCACAGGACTTTCCCTCCAGACTTCTTCAGGATAAGAAATGCATTAAGATGGCATAGCTTCCTCTCACAGACGCCTGACGTAAGAAACAAGAAAGAAAAAGAAGGCCTTTCCACCCTGAATGTGCAGAAGATGGGGAAAAATGTGGGTTGCAACATCATAAAACAAATGGAGGCAACCCAAAGCAGCTAAAGAAAGTGGAAATCTCCTTTGCGCCTTTTACCTGCAGAAAATAAAACTGTAGCAGAGAGGGGTCTATTATAGATCTATAACTTATCATGTTTTATGAAGAGAGGACTCATATTTGGAGACTGTATGCTATCATTAACCAGTGCTGAAGTTTAACATAAATGTCAGGCAGTCTCAACACAAGAGCAGTTGTAGGATATTGTTGTTAAGATTCGGACTGCAGCTTTAACAAATCTTCCTTTTGGCCATCTCTTTGCTTCTCAATTTCTGTTAATCTGTACTTAAAACTAAAAGTCACTGTGTCATACATAAAGTGTTGCGTAGGCACTACAGCAATTACGAAATATGAAATAGCTGTTCACTTCTTCATTCTGAAATGGGAGAGAGGTACATGGAAAACCCTGTACTCGTTGAAGCACAGGAAATAGATGTGCCTTTTCTTCTTGCACTTCTAAAGACATTGTTCTTTCAGTTGCAGGCAGACGTTACAATGGATAATGGATAACAAACAGGATTCACATTCTTGGCATTCAGTCAATTAAAAGAAATACCAATTGCATCCTGCAAATATTCCCATGGTGCCAAACCATCAGAGGAGTTGGTGAGTAGGAGGAGTGAAGGTGTGATAATTGAAAGAATTGCTACTTGAGAAGTCACAGGAGCTAATGTGTTAGCTCAGCATGCAGGCAAGCTAGGACGTTCCCAGCTGCTGCAAAAACTGGGTGGATGCAATCCCTGGCATCACTCGTTGGGACAAGATGAATCACAAGTGCTTCAGTAGCGAGCTACCATGTCACAGTGAGCCAGATGGAGGTGGTTACTTCCCTGATTGATTGCCTCTTGGGCTACCAAGGGCTTTTCCAGCAGGCTAATGCCTTTCTGTTGGCACTCAGGGAGCAGTGTGTCCGCTTGGGTCAGCACCATGCAGGAATTCCTGCCTTTTGGGCACGTGGCTGTCCCACAGATGGAGAAGGAAGTAAATAAGGAGCAAGGGGGAGCTGGTGACTCTAACGTACGCCGAAATAGCACTGACTTCTGATGCCTCCCTAATAGGCGTTGCTGCTAATGAATTTTCTGGCACATGCTGAGTTAACGGGGGTGAGCAACACTGAAACATCCTTTAGTTAAACCCAGTGCTTTACAAAGGCTAATTGAAAAAGCAACGAGCAGCAGGGGTGGGGTGGGGGAAAGCAAGGCAGAAGAGGGGGTGGAAGGAGAGAACAGCTCTATTTTTCAAGAGCTGAATACGAAATCCTGCAACAGATGAGTTTACATGCAAGCCTGCACCTCATCAGGGCAAAGATACAGTGAGTGGAGTCAAGTAATTTTCCTCTGCACACATCATCCCCAGCCCCTTACCCTGCCCAGCCAGCTTTCTCAACTGTGAGCTTTAGAATATAAACAGCCAATAAGTAAGGACAATAACTGTAGTTCCTGCTGAGAGCTAACTCTGCCTGTCATGCATTTGCTGGGTCCTAATACAGGACAGTGAATAAAGCTTCATTACAGAACAATGGAGTTAGCTGCCAGAGCCTACAGATTTGAATAAACAACAAATAAGCAACATCTGCTCCAGCATATGTGTATGGTAAAAAAAAAAGTCACAAAATAAAAGAATTTGTAAATGCCAAAAGCAACACTAAACTGCCAGTGCTACTGTAGAGTGAATTTTTAATTGCACATGCATACAGGCAGGCTGTGGGTATTAGTCTCACATATGTCTGGTTGCTGCCAACCTGGGAGTATAGATGAATTTAATTAAATAAGGATTATCCCTTCTCCCCAGTACAATTACTTATTTATAACAATGATAAAATTGCCTAATAAAAAAGATTGTAATATTTTTTAAAACAGAGCTAGAAAACACTCTGCTTTCCCTGTAAGTCATTCGGGGATGTTTGGGGGTTTGAGCGTCTTTTAAAATTAAGTCTCAGCATTCTGCCAAGAGAGAGGGGAAAAAAAGCCTTATCATAAAGCCTACTGCAGTTAAACAGCCAGAATCTACATTATGGAGAAATATAAAGAAGACACACAGCAGCCAGGGAATTGGCTTTCATGGGGAGTGTAGAAAATTAAGCAATTGGACTAAAATTGAGGCCAGGCTACAGAGCCAAGGGACAATACCACTGGGAAAAACGCTTCCATAAGTCACTCGTCTCTAATATGCTCCATCTAGGCAAAGCAGTCTGTTCCTATCGATCTCTATTTCTTCTCACAGGGAGCACCTTGCACTTTGCTGCTCAGGTGAGCTCCCACTTCAGCAGGGTCCCATGAGGCTCTCACATCTTCATTGTCACTCACACCCTTTCCAACAGAGCCCACAACCAAATGAGAGTGGGTCCTTATGGTCTCAGGCACTGCATGAGCCTTGAAAAATGGACAGCTTGTGCTCAAGGGAATGTGGAGGCCAAACCCTAAATTCAGGTATGATCTCCTGGGAGCTGAAGTTTGCCTTGTACAGGCTCCTGATGGACTCTGTTTCCCACTCACGCCTATTTTGAGGACCCCGGTTAATGGATCTGAGACACATTCTGCTCAATTTGGTAGGAAACTTCTTAAGAGAGAGGTATTGTTCACTACTGACACAAACGGCCATTTTTAGACTGTTTCCATGATGCAGAGCAAGTTGAAATTGCAACAAAACTCCCGTGGGTCTGGAGGGAGCACCATTTAAGAGCAGTGGGAAAAAGAGAAAGAATATGGAAAAAAAGCCTGTAAAAACCAGCCGGAAATCTCCACTTTAAATTTAGGCCAAGCATTAATGACACTAAAACAAGAGAAAGAGAGAGAGGGGGAGAGAGAAATATTCCAGTGCTTAAGCAAAACTCTGAAATAGTATTGAGGTTCTGCAAAGGTATAAATCTAACAGAAGTTCAGTTGACTTGTATGATTTTGATTAACCACTTACCTGGATTATAGTCTTATCAGAATTCAAACCAAATAATTACTTTCTGTGTATTCTGTCATCGAATTACTACTAAATATGTGCTTACTCCTGCGTCTTAAAAGAGTATTCAGGGCACATTTTTTTTTTCTCCTTAATTGTGATTGCTATACCTATACAATCTGTCTAATCCTTTAACTCATGCCCTTCATCATTAAGTACCAAAGCCATGTTTTAGAGATGGACAAAGAAAGGAAAAAAAGAAGCATTTGTGGGTATGTTATTACATTTTTATTTTTTTTCTCCACTGGTCTATGTCCACATTCTCCTTTTTTTTAATTTCTCACTGAATGTTTGTCCAAATGGTGTTTTTCACTGCACCAGTCCTGGGGAATTGCTATTCTTTGTATAGATACTGCAATGAGCATACTGGTATGGGGCTTACCTTTCTTCATGAAGATCAAGACATCCATCAGAAAATAAAACCAAAGTAACCTCATAGAACTCAGGTGAAAAATCATACAGCCTGAATAGCAGCAAGGACCCGACATTAAGCCCCAAAAGTCACTGGAGCCACACACAGACAGATTGAACACATACAACCCTGCCAGATGATATGGCAAGAACAGCTGAATGTCATAGGTATGCAGTCTATTACACAGTTAAAAAGTCCCTTAGCAAAAGAGCAAATGTATACTTACAGGTCATGTAAAAACAAAAATAAGCCCTTCAGAACTAAGGAATTCTTCATTTACTCCATCACATTTACTTGGCTCTAGTACCTACTAAGAAAAACCTCCCACACTTAGATGAAAACACTGGCCTTACTGAAGTCAGTAGGACTCACACCACTGCCTTCAACAGGCTCATGGTATGACTCCTGCAATGGGGGCAGCCAATGGCATCTGTGAATGACCAGCACCAGTGGATATGAGAGTTGGTTTTATTTAGATACCTGTGAATGAACTTGGGTTGTCTAATTATCTATGCTGGCTCCCCAAGAGTAATATAATATAGTCCCCAAAAAGTGAGGCTCATCAAACTTTCACCTTTGTTGCTCTCTATCTGCTTCTTGCTATTCATTAGTTCTTTCACATGAAGTTTCTGTACCATTAAAAAACATAATAATAACACACACACCCCCACCCCCCACGCCAGTCCTGCTTTAAGCACTGGTTAGCAAGGGTCCCTAGACAGCAAGGCCAAGTGCTCCCTGCTCTGGAGGCTGAACAGCCATTTCCCCAATACTGCCACCACTGACAGCAAAAGCTACTCAGGATCCAGACTCAGATTGCCCCAAATGACAGCATAACATCTGGTCTAACAGTTTTGCTCTTAATCCTTTCATAGACTCCTCAAATCACTTATTTTCTAGCACATGATTCAGTGCTATGTCAGCTCATGTGGTGATAGTCTATGTAATATTGGATACTTAGGTAATGGGATAGAGGCCATGCTGACACCAGAAAGTCCTGTTTGCATGGTCCTGGTTGAGTTGGGTAGAGCAGTTGCAGAGCCACTATCTCCAGTCTCCTGGATGACTTATCTCCTAGCAGTCTGAGACCTGGCAGATGAGGGGTCATCTGAATCTAACAACTAATTCACCAAGCAGGAGCAAAGCTTTGGTGTTGCTTGGAAGAGTAAAAACTCTGCTTAGAGCACTAGACATTGACGCCACACACTCAAAGCTGTGCATGTGAGGTACCTTTTTCATGCACACTCATCGTGTCTGCCTGACAAGCTGAGTATATTGTACACCTCTATGATTTATCTGGTCATATCATCATTATTCTAGACTGCCACATCTAGAATAATACATCCAAATGCCAGAGATGAGGGAAGCAGAGGGAAAACGTATTGTTCGGCTAAACTTTAGAAGCAGCTACATGAGAACAGTTTTTTAAAAACAAAACTGGCCAAACTCTCTTAACACTCACCTAAAGTGATGTCAGGAGCATTTCCGCACAGCGTTTCATCCTCAAAACTCTGAATCTGAAAAGGAAGAGAGGAGGAACAACTGTTATTGATGGTAACAATTATGGCTTATTATGAGGGGGGGATAGGACTAAAAACAGGAAAAAGAAATTCTGGGCATTTCCATGTGAAAATGTAAAATCTTTCAGACAATTCCTTTTTGGTTGCTTCCTCTTTAAAATATTTGTTCTTGTCATAAACCACGCTCTAGTCTCAGAACCTTTCCAAGCCTTGCTCAACATCATCAATACATAAAGGTTCCCAACACATAAATACACTGACAATCTTGTTTGAGCAGCCTCAGAGAAATATCCCTAGGAAAAAAAAAAGACTTACTAGAAGGAACCCAAGGAAATGTAACCATATGGAAGCAAATTCTTGCCAAAGAGTGCATGTAAGGTTGGGTTTTCTTTTTCCTCTAGGAATGAAGACCCATTTGACTTTTTCATAGTATCAAGGGAACATCTTGTCATGGTGCTGCATAACTTTCTTTAGAAAAATGCTTAATAGAAAAGGGGACCTTCTAGATATAAGTAACACATGAACGCGCATGTTGTGTAGCTCAAGAGATCTCTAAACCCCTCATTGTCAAAGGCTACAACAACACAAGAGAAGGATCATGCTATATATGCCTGTTACTCTGTTCCCCATTCATCTGCTACTGGCCATTGCCAGGCTAACAGTTTAGGTGACCTGATTGTTTCAGCCATTACTTTGTTCTTACAGCCTTAATTTAATGATGTGGTAGAAAACACTCAGAAGCTAAACAATATATACCCTGTCTAATTTGAGCATACAGCATTCACCAAATTGTCTTGGACATCAAACTGAGCAGTTTATGTTCATCAGCATTTACTGCTCAATGTCCTCACATTTGTGTGAGCCTTTACTTACAGAGCTGCAAGTCATAGAATCATAGAATAGTTAGGGTTGGAAAGGACCTTAAGATCATCCAGTTCCAATCCTCCTGCCATGGGCAGGGACACCTCACACTAAACCATGTCACCCAAGGCTCTGTCCGACCTGGCCTTGAACACCACCAGGGAT